>JASAND010007165.1:0-33523 GCA_030248195.1 Trissonchulus latispiculum | reverse complement strand
ATCCACGAATTATTCCGTTAATACCGGTGAATTATCCAAATTCGAGCAATTTTCGATCTCAATCGTCTTTTTCGCGAAATTTTCGCAATACGTATAACGGTAGAAATAATTTCTCCAACCACTCTAGTGGTCAAATAAATTATTCTAGTAATGCGACTTTTACTCCACGTGTGAATTATTCTGCCAATAATTGGCGTGGAGGAGCGCCTAGTCTTAATCAGAGTTGGCCCCCCCCCAGCCAAAATTATTGGAACAATGGTCCTTGTACTAACCGGTTGCCCGGTACTAGTACTCAGTGGTATAAAAGTGACCGACAGTCTTTTGCTGTGCCTATAAATGGTAATTTGAATCAAGGTTCAAATTACAATAGCACTGCGCGTGTTTGGGAAAACAGTAGGTTTCCTATGGGAAATCTTGCCGCTTTCTCAAATACAAATTGGCGCCAATATATAGCACAGCAAGGGGCACCTGGCCTTACACCAATTTCTAGTACTAGTGTAGCTGGGGTAGGTAGTCAGGGATCATCTATAGGTGCAAGCGCGACGGGTAATGTCCCTGCACAAGGGGACACGATGCTGAAGGCTTCAAATAGTCTAGATGAAACCTGTACAACTAATGCTGCAAATAGCTCAGATGCCTCAATTTATAAAAAGTCTGAGGTGAAAAATGCAAATACGCCATCTAGTGTGAAAATAACTATGGAAACATCACCAGACCAGTTTGTTACACGACTAAATCGTCTTAGAACAATTGATGAGGCACCTGAACCAGAGGAAAAGGCAGCGAAAGATTCATTTTTGAACGTGGAGATGGAAACTAACAGTAACATCAAACATAAAAGTGACGATAATTCATCATCAGGACGAAGGAAGTCGAAACAAAAATCGAAACGTGGTCAGAAAAGGCGCTCTTGTAAGATTCCTGACCCAGATTTTCGCGGAAGGTTTCTTTTTGAGTATGATTCTTCGGAAAGTTCATGTTCAGACCAAAATCTGTCAGATTCGTCAGATAACGAAAGTGAAGATTTGGACGAAAATTCAAGTCATCAGCCACATGAGGCTCCTAAAACTGATTTCGTGGCAAATAATCGGAACTTTTTCGGTGCTCAGATGAAAAAGGCTACCGCAGTAAATGGAACGTCCATCAATTTTTCTGGTTCAGTCAAATTTGAACTGTCTTTTCAGGGTTATAGGTGGGCGCATGAGTATTTGATCAGTGACTTTTGTCCATGGACATGACATCCAGTGACATTCTTTTGGGTATGGATTTTTTCATTCTACAATTGGTCAATGCCCATGGGTCGTCACTCTATATACCACCCGCTTTTTATGGAGGTTCCTTTGCTGGGGGCGCCTCAAATAGGTAGCATCTTGCAAATGATTGGAAAAGCACGACCTACGGTTTCGAACATTTGTTTGCGAGTTGCAACTTGTATTCCGGCGAATTCTGAGTCATGGGTTTCTATTTCCTGTGAAGAAGGACCACAAACTTTGGATGTGAATGTTTCTGATGAGGAATGGGACTTACCATTCGTACGTACAAAACCATCAATTGTAAATGAGCGAATTGCTCCTTGGCCTTTACGATTTGAAGAAACGCCTAAACTAGTACGTAATTCCACGAAAGTTTTGGAAAAATATGATTGTTATATTGTTCCTGGTATAATTTCCAAACAGGAAAAAGCCCAAGAAATCAAAGTTTGGAATTTGAGCGATGAGCCAATTTAGCTACATCCAGGAATGGTACTAGCTTACGCGGATGACTTAGTTACTTTAAAAAACCGTCAAGGCAAGGAATCATTTTTACAATTGGGCGATACCTGGCTAGAACAAGAATATATATGTGAAGATGACTTACCTAAGTCTGTGCATGCTGAAGTTTTTTCTGCAAATGTTGAGGATACGTACGTCGATGTACCTACTACGTCAAAACAAGCGGAAGGCGAGTCTAAAGTGCCTACTGAACAGGAATTATACGATCAATTCATGCAGGAAGCTCATTTGGACAAATTTGAATGCTCAGAAAAGGCGAAAGGTAAGTTTAAGGAATTAATACGTAAGTACGTACATGTGTTCGCAACGCCTGACAACTTGGGAAAATGCAGCACTTGACAACATCTTATTGATACTGGAATGGCTGGTCCTGTAACAGCAAAGGCATATCGGATGAATCCAATGGAACGAGTGGAGATAGAAAAGCATATCACGAACATGTTAGAACAGGGAATTTGTGTTCCATCTGATAGTCAATGGTCTTCTCCATGCATGCTTGTAGGCAAAAAGGACGGAACAACTCGATTTGTTATTGATTATCGTCAGTTGAATAAAATAACACGAAAAGACCGCTACCATTACCTAAAATAGATGAAATTCTTGATATGTTCAGTAAAGGGAAATTCTTTTCAACTTTGGATTTAAATAGCGGCTATTGGCAAATCGAGATGTTTCCTCCCCATAAGGAAAAGACTGCATTTATTTCGCATATGGGTTTGTTTCATTTTAATGTCATGCCATTTGGTTTGACGAATGCCCCTGCGACTTTTCAAAGAATTATGGAACGAATATTCACTGAGTTGCCTGTTTATATTGACGATTTGTTAATTCCATCTAACGACGAAACTCATCATTTAAAAATGCTAGAAATGGTTTTTCAAAAACTATCGGATCATGGTTTACGGCTAAAGATGAAAAGAAAAAGTGCGTGTTTTGCCGCAAAAAGGTTGAATATCTTGGTCATTTTATCTCCGAAAAGGGCATTGAAACAGGTCCACGTAAAGTAACTGCGGTTAAGAACTTTCCAGTACCTATTACTGTTAAGCAATTGCGTGGCTTCTTAGGTATGGCTGGATATTATCGGAGATTTATTAGTAACTTTAGTTCTATTGCGGCACCAACGAATAACTTGCTTAAAAAGGATGAAGGTTTTCACTGGGATGAAAAATGCCAACAGGCTTTTGAAAATCTAAAGCAAGCGTTAATAAACGCACCTGTTCTTGCGTACCCAAATTGAGAAAAGCCTTTTATTCTAACAACAGATGCTAGTGTTGTGGGTCTTGGTGCTGTCCTAGAACAAGACCAACCAGGAGAGACAAAGCCTAAACCTATAGCTTATGCTAGTAGATCTTTAGTTGGTGCAGAAAAACGCTATAAAATTGTTGAATTGGAAGGTCTTGCTGTAGTTTGGGCATGCAAGCATTTTCAGCATTATCTACGCCATCGGCAGTTTACTTTGTATACTGATAACGAAGCCCTTAAGTATATTTTTGCAAATGCCAAAAGTCAAGGCTATACTCGAATTGCGAAATGGGCTATTGCACTTTCTGAATTTAATTATCAGACTTTACATCGAAAAGGCGTGGATAATCCTGTAGCTGACTGTTTGTCTCGTAATCCACAACAGACTGTCGTTGAACATGACAACAGCGAAGTTGAGGATGCGAATCAAACTAGTAAATCTGTGAATAAGTTTCAGTACGTATCTGATGAGTTTGATGTAACCGGTGATATACCCTCCAGTCTTTGTCATAGAGCAATATACAGATGACCAATGGTCACAAGCTCTTAAAACTGATCCTGACTTTAGTGCTTTCATTGAATATTTGCAAAAAGGGACTTTACCTAAAGATGATTTAACTTGGACTCTAATACGTGATCAATCTAATTTCGAACTTAAAGAAAATGGAATGTTGTATCGATTTAGTACTGATATCAACGGTCGAAAGAAAAAGTGTTCTGCTCGTTTAACATGCGTACCTAGAAAATTTCGCAATTATATTTTGGAACGGTTTCATTCTGATATTGATACTGGTGGTCATTTGGGTGTACCTCAAACTCATTATAAAGTAGCTGTGAAATATTATTGACCCACCTTACTTACTGATGTTAAGTTGTTTATACGTAATTGTATAGTATGTGCACGATTTTCTATTGGGCCGAGGCACCCTCAAGCGCCTATGAAAATTTATCCGCCAGTGACTTAACCGTTTGAACGAATTTACGCTGACGTTAGTTCCCGACTAGTAAAAAGCAGAATGTTTGTGTTTTGGTTGTAATTGATCAACTTACCCGATGGGCAGAAGCTTGGCCCTTACGAAATGAAAAAGCCGAAACTCTTATACGTGTTCTTTTGAATGAATTTATTTTACGGTACGGGGTACCAACTGAGGTGATCACTGATCAAGGTCCTAATTTTCAGGCAGAAGTTACTAATACTCTTTTTAAATTAATGGGTACTAAAAAGTTACGCACCACTGCCTATCATCCTTAGTCAAACGGCTTAGTTGAACGGGGAAATGGAACTATACGGGAAATAGTTAAGAAGTACGTAGATGTAAATCAGCGTGATTGGGATACTAAATTAGCTTTTGCAATGCATGCGTATAGAACGTCGTTTCATTCTACTATTCAAGATACACCGTATTTTATGTTATTTGGAAGGGATGCTCAAGTTCCAGAAGATTTGTTGTTTGATAAGCTTGAAAAGCCAGTAGAATCTTTAGCCAATTATAAGACTTCTTTAATACGGACTTTAACTGAAAACTGGCATATTACTGCTCAAATTATTTCTGATAAAGCGGAACTTGTTAAGCAACGTTATGATAAGCGCGTACGTATGAAGAATTTTACTGTGGGACAACTTGTTATGCGTAACATTACTCCAGTGCCTGTAGCTCAAGAAACTACACCAAAATTGGCACCAAAGTATGCTGGTCCCTACAGAATTGTAGAAATTTTGTCTGATCAAAACGTGCATTTACGTAATTTGAAAACGGGTGACATTAGTAAGGTAATTCATGTCAATAGATTGAAATTGCTACCTGATATTAACCCAGAAACCCTGGAGGAGTTGGAATTTGGAAATAGACATTGATGATCCAACCGCTCACAGTGGTGTTACTGATGTGGATACGTTGCATGATAATAATGTCGTAGATACGTATGACGATGATGTACTTGTAAAGCATTGTGTGTTAACTGATGAAGATAAAAATCAAGTACAAGTAGATGAAACAGAAGACGTACAAGTTACTATTAAACAACCGGAAATACAGCAATCTGTGCAATTGCTAATACAAGAAACGGAGACGGCAGAGATTACAAGTCCACATAGTCTCGAATGTGCAGTTACTGCTGCAAATTTTCAAAATTTACCGTTTCCAAATATCCGGTTCCCTCACTTACCCCTACCCGCATTTATTTTTCACTGATGGATATGCTACGTATAAGAATGTGTCGAAAGACAGCAACTATATGTTGTGCACTTTGTAATTTAGGAAAATTAATTCTATATTGTGATCTCTTTAAAATTTCCTTGATGATGGCCAACAGGCACCATAGTGGATGGAGTGATTCCGAAAGTGAAGAGGAAAAACCATCTGCTCCTAGACCAAAGACTTATAAAGTAGCTCTGAATCCAGAACAAAGGAGGCAGAATCCAATGAAAGGAAGAATCAGAAACGGTGTCTTTCTAGAAATGTCGTGGATCGACGTAATTCTCCAGACTACTACGATGCTCCTTCCTATGAGAATCGTCTCAGTTTTGTCAGCTTTGGAAATCGGATGACACCAGAGGAAGTTAGAAGGAATTGGGAAAAGGTTTATAAATTGGAGAATAAACACGAGCGACGAGTGGAAATTCATCCAGTAAGGGAGAATCTCAGTAACTACGAGATTGACAAGATCGCGGAGCGATGGAATATTCATGCACCTGGATTTTCTTGGCAATTTTCCAAAGGAAATATGCACGAGATATCCAAGGTCGTGACTTCAGCTCCTGGTATCTTGCCTGATTTTCTAGTGGAACGTCAACGTGAAGTCAATCGAGTTTGTTTGGATCAAGGTATCCAGTCCATCATGACGCATCAAGAATTGCTGGAAGCATTGCCAATCATGAAAGAAATGTTGCAAGGACGATATATTGTGTTGGATCTAGAAGGAATTCGAAGCGCTGCTTTTGGACAGGAACAAGCTGAAACCATTGGAGCAATCCAGTTGGCAGGTCCAATCACATTTGACAATCCAACGCCAAAGTATAAAATGATCATTTGGCTTAGTACTATCTTATCTACAACTATGGACTACCAGATTGTGATGCACTTGTTACGGAAATTCTTCGATCCTAAGAATGGAGCAATCCTTATGTCAGTGGGTGCAGATTCAGATGCACTAAGGTTAACTCGTTGTTTGGATTTACCCGGTTTTGAAGACAGCTGCCTTGAAATGACGGAGTTGTGGCGAGACTTGGGTACAGTTCTTAATTCGGATATGTGTCCATCTGATTTTAAGCCGAAGGAATGGGTTGACCATCCAAAACAGCATGAGGCTATTGCAATACAGCAGAATCTGAGTTTGAAAACTATGGCTAATGCTTGGCATGTATCAGATCCAAAACAAGCAGTTAAAGATTCGCCAACAGTTTGGGGTATTACTCCATTACCATGGAAATGGCATGCGGAATATGCTTGTGCGGACTTGATAGCTCAGACGGAACTAGCACAAAAGTTATTTAGAGCTTGTCCAGATGAAGATCTTTTGGAAATTGTGGTGACTGCTTCTACTGTGTGTTTCACATATACTACGTCAACTAGAGTTGTGAGGACTACTATTAGAGAGACTGTCTATAAGACCACAGATCCGGTGACGAAATTACATCATTTGCATACTTTTAATAAGTCACTTTACCCAGATGAGGTTAAGGAAGCTCGAAGGGCAGTAGAACAGCGGCGACAACGTTATTTGCGACATCGACAACAGGAAAAGGAAGCTACCTTGCCTAACAACAGATCTCGTTTGTCTGAATGGGGTGTTTTCTTTCGAGATCCTGATTTACCAATTGCCAGACGACCAGAGGTTTTGTTCCTAATGTCCGAGTATGTTAATTGACAGTTAGATCTAGATTTGCCTTTAGAACCTTAAAAGTGTATGTTCCCAGATTGAGTTTGTTGGGATATTCAATTCTTTGCATTACCTCAACAGGGAGCACATACCAAGGATGGTATTAAGAGCAAGGAATGGGATAACTATGAGGCAAATGTGGCGGAACAAATTAGAGCATTGGAAGAGGAACATGGTTCGCCATTGGAATCTATGTTGGATACTGTAGAGGAAGAGGAGGAAATGCAAGCTGTGCCAGAGGTCCTTCAGCAACAGCCAGGACCATCAGGAGCTCAATTACCTCAACCTCCAGTTCCACATGTTTTGAAACCTGTAGTGAGCAAACGAGAGCCATTGTTGCCTATACCAGATATGCAATCGAGAGAACAGATTGAACTCTGGGAAGATGAAAGGTCTATCGATTTACAGGCAGTTGAAACAGATGACGAGGTTACGGTTGAACATTGGGAAAAAGCATTTGGTACTAACTATTTTGATCCAACTACCTTTGAAGAGCCTGATACTGTGGAAGGAACTGAGTGTCGTTCTACAGAACGTCATGCAGATCCCCAAAAATCAGATCAGTCTTCTTCATGGAGTTTGAATGTCAGAGGTCTATTGGACATTGTTCATAAAGCTAAAAAGGAAGGTTATCCAGAGGATATTCCTAAAAGCATTCCACATCATGAACAAGGTTTGGAAGTATTTTTGAATTGAAGTGGAGCAAAGCATAAGGTGCGACATTTAAATGCTATCAATGCGAACGAGTATGTCGCTATGGCTGAACAACCCAAAGGAATTCCAGTTTTGGAATCAGTTAGATCTATCACTATTTCTGCAAAAACTTCCACCGGAGAGGTCATTCTATCGCAAGATCAGTATTACGCATATTTGTTGAAACCACCTATGTCTCAGATTCAAAGAGGACAAGGTCGAGCATTTTTGTTGAAATTCCTGTGGAATCAACAGGCTGGAAAACCGAATGTCTACGAAGTCGAATCGGAACTTACGGGTCATCTTAGGTTGACAGATAGATTCTTATGGGTTATTGGTCCAGATGGAAGGTTAGGTATCTATCCATTTTCGGTACTGATTACGAAATCTCGGTTGTCTTGTGGATCTTTAATTAAGACGGTACCTAGTGCAGTTTTTGAACCGAGTTCGCAAGATTACATCGACGCTAGTTCTTATGTCTACAAAGAGGAACTTAGGATATCTAGGATTGATGTACAGCAAGAAGGTTCCTTACGGGTTGAACAGAACGAGGTATACGAAGAGCCAGAACGGGTTCAAGCGGAAATTCCATTGATTGTTCCCGTAGTACCTCAAGAAGAGACAGATTACGTGCGTACAGAAAGGGAAAAGATCATTCAGCAGGTTTTAGATCCAGAACCTAGAATTCCACCTGCTTCGGAACCTGAGGAAGTTGATGTTGGAGACTTTACTTGGTTACAGCGTGATCAATTGGAAGCTCATGCACTTATTAAGGCAATTCCAAATTTTCAACAGTGGTTAAGTGAAAGACCGTTATATACGTGGAACGAACAGGAAGACGTGACGGCACCTTTGAGTAAGGATGTTTATATTCAATGGCTGACTGAAAAGCTTTCTCAGCATACTTTTCGAGAAGTTCTTATTATCTGCAAAGCCATTAGGTTGAATATGGATAGGAAATTTTTGGTTGACTTTGAAAATGTCTTTGCGCCTTTTGACATCTATGATAACATTGCGACACAACTGGTGCAAAATCGACTCCAGTGTGCTAAGTCACCAATTGTTTTGTATCATCTACTAGATAACATTGTCATGTCTCGCTTTCCTGTCAGTTGTGCTGAAAATGTAACGGTGTTTCATCCATTTTTGCAAGCTTTTCGAGATGAATTTCATGAGTTGTTTCATTTGGAATGCCGTAGTCTTATTGAACTACCATCTAATCAACTAGCAGTATTTAAGAAGAAGATCTTGAAAGCTAATCCAATGTGGGAACCTTGTGATTTGGAAATTGATATGTCGGAAGTAACCTAAGCATTCCCATACAGGAGAGGAATTTCATAAGTTTACTGTCACTCTAACTTTTCCACCTATGAAGGTCGAACAAGGAAATCAGCATAAAGCTTTGAAGTTTGTTGGGACTGGTAATAGTCTACATGCAGCTACTGTGGTTATCTATCGTGAGCTTTTTCCGGAGATACGGAATTGGCCACATCTCCTACAACGAGGTTATAAGAGAACCATGTGGTTGCTTGGACGACTTAATACTAACAACATTGCGAATTGGAGAGCGATCAGAGATACTTAAGCATTGTTCATTGAAACGGGACGAATTACAGGCTATCCAAGGGTTGAAAATCCATTTTCTGACACGCATGAGAAGGAATGTCTATATCTAGAACCATTTTTCAGATATGTGTTTGAAGCTAGTTTCATGTACTCGCCTGACGGTGGTGTTACCTTATTGGACGAAACACTTAGATTTAGGTGTATGGAAACGGCTTGTCAATATTGGAAGTGTAAATTGTTGAATCTACCAAATATGTGTCAATGGATCAAGAGCCGACATCTAATTCTGCATGGTGTTCAAATTACGAAAAGCGTGGATAAGTATCTAGAGGATTATCCCCATTTACAGCGTTTTGGAAGTCTAGCTACCGACCATTGCTAGCTTACCAGGCAGTTATCGAGAAATTCTATCAAGAACCGGAAACTAGAACTTTTGTTTTGAACAACTGTGAGAAGTTCTTTGCGAAATCTGCTAGACAACATCCATTCATGGGAACAGGTTGTGATGTTCGAGATCTTGAGTCTAATTTTCCTTCGTGTCAAACCGGTGAGAACTTTATTGGATGCATGTATCAGAACTTGCTTTTGTATTTCATGGTCGACGGTCCCTTAGATCTTGTTAATCGGCAGAATCGACTAGTTCAAGGCCAAGAGATGTGTCGTAGAAAGACTATCATTGGCAAACGAATGCAATTGGCAGCAAGAAGTTGGTTGGACGGCAAAAACGTACCTCCTTATCATGAAATGAGTCAAGGAGTAGTTATGCCACACTTTACTACGAAGCCTAAGATCGAGGATAAGTTTAGAGGACATCCAGAGGGAATTTATTGTCCAGCGGATCCCTATCAGTCGTCTCAATATGGAGCGGGATCTATGCCGTATAATTCTAGAATTGAACATCATTTAATTCCGAAACGGTTAGCTTTGTTGTTGGCTAAGCAAACAAAGGCTGATATTCGTTTGTAGGATAGGCAATTTATGAGGAATCTTTTACCATTTGAAATTCCGTATCATGAACGACATAGTCGGTTTAATGTTCCTACGGGCGATAATTCTGTGGTTACTTTAAGATCAGCTTTTATGCCACCTAAAGTTGGTTCTAGACGTAATCGGTTTATTCGTAAGAGCGTTAAAAATCCTAAATTTTTGCTTAAGTATTTTGGTTTGCCAACTTTGCGAAATCATTGTTCTTTGCCAAATATGCCATTGCCAAGGCAACTGCCACCTACGAGATTGTTGGGTGAGCCTACACCTTTTGGTTTTCGACGTGAACATCGACCAAAGAGCACGGGTGCTAAGATCAGAGCACGTAAGGAGTTAATACAAGCTGAATCGGTTCGCCTGGAATATTCCAATTACAGTGCTGAACCGGGGCGCATTCGTAACATCGTGCCAGAGTAAATTGGCCACTGGGTTTTTCATATCATACAAACGCACAGCCTGTATGTTTAACTTCTGGCTGGTGGGCGACTACCTTCACTATGTGCTGACTGTAGGTCACTACAATTAGTGTCTGTCGTGTATGGTAGTCAAGGTTACGCTATACTTCTCGTTTTTCCAGTTTTTCTTTTCGCAAGTTACTACTACTTTTTGCTACATTATTACTACTTTTCGTATTTTCAGAATTTTTTTTGAAAGCTAACGTGTTATTATTTTTACTAAAGCTACGTTTTGTTGTTCTCTTATTGGAATTTATTAAGGAATTCTTGTACTCTTTGAAAAGCAAGCGATTATTTTGAAGCTATTTAGTTGTTTTGTTGTTGTTGTTGAAGCAGTACGCTTAAAGAGGCTTATATAGTACGTTTAATACTTAAAACGCCTCATATATTACGTTTAATTTGAAGAATCTTTGCTTGGAAGTTTAGCTTGCTCATATACTTATTATACGGTATTTAATCAGCATTTTTCTTTTGTTCGTTAACTGGTATTTTTGTTGCATTAATATTAAGGCATTCTATGCATAATCTACTTCATTTTTGTATTTTTGTTTGTTGTTTTGTGAATCTCAGTATTATGTGTGACAGCTTAGCCCATAAACCGAAAGCTGTAAAGTGCAAAATATTAAAGGCATCGAAAAGAGGCAAAAGAGGTCTATTAATTATAAACGAAAGACCATAAAATATGTGATGCCAGCACTTAGTAGTTTAGGGTTTAGATAGGACAGCTTTATTGATTATGATTGTATTGTTTATTTTGACGGGCAAGCTAAGCGGAAGCTATTCATTTGGTGAACTTATTTAGTTTGGAATTTTGGAAATATATAGTTAATTTTTTGTTTTTGTGGTTTTGTGTACAGATAGTTCGTTAGTTATTTGCTTTGTATTTTTGCTATTTAGTCGTTTAGTATCTAGTTGTAGTTTCTTATCTTTAATCTTTATCTTACACTTAAATTCAGCTGAATTGCCATTTCAAGGGTGTATAGTAGCTCTTATCTGTGTACATTTCTTTTCTTTTTCTATCTTGAACTTAGACTTTAAAGCTCGGAGAAACATGGTATACTGAGTGTAATTATGTGTTTTGTACTTAAGTAGAATCTCATTTTTAATCTTTGGAGTGAAGCTTTAGTCATTTTGTAAAAAGATGATCTTTGTAAATCATTTGCAAACTCTTTACTATCTTTCTCTTTACTATCTTTCTATCTTTTCACTTTTGCTATTAGCTTAATCTTTCAAGAAGCTCAATTTTGGAAACTTTTAGGGTATATATGTATGTTTAACCCCTTTTCTTTTTCAGCTCACCAGCTCTCTCGGTGCTTTCAACGGTGCTTTATTGCTCAACATCCTACCGATGAGTCCCCTGCCATAAATTAGTGCCTCAACCCAGTATCTGCCATTTACAAGGAAAGACTTTTGAACTTAGAATTTTTTGAATTTAGTCTTCTTGTAGTCTTTGTATATATACTTTAATTTTTGTCTTTAACTCTGCGTCTTTAATTTTTGCCTTATATTAATCATTTATTTTTTCTGTCATTCCATTGTTTGTTTGTTGTGTTTAGCTAGGATTTTTCTTTGTTGTGAGTTGTGTTGTGGTTTTCTGTATTTGTCTTAGTCTTTAATTAGTTGGTTTTCGTCAGGTTATTTGTTTATCTTTGTTGAATTCGTAGGCACTCATTCTTTTCGCTGGGGGATAGCTAGCTAGTTGTGTGAATATAGATAGCCAATAGCTGTTAGCTGATATGTGTTAGTCGTTGATATGTGATGTGTTATCTTTTGTGTTGGTTTGAGTTAGGGATTTTGAAAATTCTTTGTTTTCGCGCAAAGAAAACGGATCTATTTTCGCTTCTGAGTTAGGTTTGGTTTAGTTTAGGACTTTTTGTGAAATTTATTCGTTGTTTTCTTCTATTGTTTCTTTTTAAATTACCATTTACTTCTTTGCTTTCTGATGATTAAGTTAGGCCCAAGAGTTGAGTTAGGACGGAAAGCATTGTACATGGTAGTTTTTGCTCCTTCTCTATATTTTCTCTATATTTCTGTTATCCTGAGTATTGCCTCTTACTCTTTTTCTGTATTTTCTGTGTTCTATGTTAATCTTTGAATTGTTATCTCTAAGCTATATGTTACTTTGTAAAATATGCAGTTTAATGCCTTGTGTAAAATCCATTTAACAGTTATGTTGTATGTGTTATCTGCTATATATTAATCTTTTTCTACTGTTGTAAAGGATATTTTTGTTGTACTTTGAATTGTTGTAAAGGTAAATGTAATACGTTATTCTTTTGAACTGCTGTATAGTTATAAGATGTGGTATTTAGCTTTGTAAAGTCAGTGATTTATTGCATTGTTAGGCCTATGTAAACGTATTTGTAAGTGTGTTAGGTTTTGTGTGTAATTGTGAGATTTTGTGTGAATGTTATGGTCTTTTATTCATAGTGGCTAAAGGGTACTACTATTTTCATTTGTGGGTATCGTTACTCGATTATTTCTTTCGATTATTTTCTCTATTTTCTAAATTGAAATACTACTTCGCTTTAAAATACTATCAACTTTGTTGTAATATGGAAGTATAATCCCCTATTTTTGGTTCTTAGTTTATACTATTGAATTATCTTTTGCTACCACTTTTTCTACTATCTTTCTGAAAACTTTTATTCTTTGGTAAACTACTTGGTTTACTACTTGAAGTTCTTTTTGTTATCATGGGTAGTAAATGCGCCAGGACTTCTTATGGTTGCTTACTGGTCGCCCATGTTGTCTTTTTGTTTTGAAAGTACTTTTCTCGTAAATTTTACCATCTTAAAACTCTCAGCTATTATGGTAGCATCTCTCTTTTACCTTGGAAATTTTATCAGGCGCTAAAATCATTCGCCAGGGGATAATGTTAAATACTCGCTATGCGAAGTGTATTTCACTACTCTTTTGAATGATTTCTTTATCACTACCGTGTAGAAACCCCGGTTTTGACCCTTTCGTTAATTAGCCAAATTAATCAATTAGTCAGTTGTTGAGTATCTTTTGTGACGAGTGGTAGCCTGCGGGCGTGGTCTGTCTTGTTATATTATTATTATTATCACTATTATTTTATTGTATGCCTTATGGTTTGCCAATAAATTCGTAAGTCTTAAGTAAATCAATATGCCTCTTTTATTCTTTTATTAGGAAAGAATTAGCAACTAGGTAGGGTTCTATTTTCGCCGTAGGTTGCACCCTAGGCTTTTACCTGCAATCGATTAGCCATTTAATTACCGGTTGATACCGGACAGTTAGCCGGTAGTTAATAAAATTAAACTCAAATACTAAATTCGTGTTAAGCATTACTTCGAAGCAGTATAAAATTATTAATAACAAGCACGATTTTGTGCAAAAAGTCAAGTTTCTACTGGACGGACATTTTCAGTAATTGTAAACCTGCTGCACAGCTAATTTTTTATAACGGAATTCTTTTTTGCTTACTACAGAAAACAGACGTGCAAAACGTTGTTTGAATAATTTTACCAATGTTTGAGAAATTAAATTTAATACTGTAATAAAACGAAAAAAGACGTGTCAGTACAGCTTCAGTTTTAAAAATTGTCCCAGGTGGAGATCGAACGCACAACCATTGGTTTTCTAGACCAAGGCCTAGCCATTGAGCCACTGGAGCTCAATCTAACTAATTTTAAGTTTGGATTCGAATCAAGACTGTGCCAGCATTCTGGAGGACACGTCCGGACTTTGCTACATATCGCTTTCTGAGCACGGCTCTGTGCCTTAAGTTAAGTTAATTAAGAAAATTAAGCTTTAGGTATTTATTCATGTGCTTCGTGTAGTCTAAGAATATTTGCTGTGCTGTTAATGTCAAAAGTTAATTATGAGTCATCAAGTAAAGTGATGAATCAATGTTTCCGGTTTTCAAACTGCCATTATTACAAAAGCATATATGCGTAATTATTTTATGAATCAGGAACAGAAGCTCTTTGAAAAGAAAAACAAGATTCTATACACAAATCTTGCTGGCCCTATCTTAAACCACTGCTCACACGCATTTATGCGAAAAAGCTTCTTTATCAAGCAGACTGCGTGTGAGGGCCCGGGCTAAGCAAAATTAAGAGACCTGGTGCGCTGAGGCGCAGCAGGAAAAAGTAAGCTGAACTGTTTCTGCCGAGCGAAATACGGGAACAGACACAGAAGGACCTTTTTTACCCACCATGCCTGTACCCGATCCCACAAAACAGACTCAGCATTTCTATTAGTCTTTCTGAAAATTGGCTCAATGTTAACCTACTCGCTGAACTAAAAGTGATCTCACTTTAAGGTTGAATATTAAACTAGATCAACTAAGGGCCTATTGCTTTAAAGATTAAAACGGTCGGATTAAAATTTTAATTCTTATTTCTTTAATGCTAGATTAAACGGATTAAAACTAACTCGTTTAAGCCGACAATTTTTAATCCGCGAATTAAACGAGTTGATTTTAATCCGCCAACTTTTAATTTGTTTACTTGGCGTAACTGCACGAAGATTAAGAACTAGTTGAAAATGTAGGCCACGGATTAAACGGATTAAGATTGAACTTTAAAGAAACAGCGATTAAGCAGGTCGGATTAAAATTAATTCATTGATTCTTTTAATCCGAAGTGTGAATAAAATAACAGGATTAGATTAAAATTTTAATCCTAGGTGCATTAAAGAAATAGGATTAAATTTAATCCTTTAACTCGTTTAACTCGCTGGATTAAATTTTAATCCGTTTATTCCGAGGTGCTATTTCTTTGATGCGGATTAATTTTAATCTAATCCGTTTAATCTTTAAAGAAATAGGGCCTTAGCTTTGCTTCTGAAATTCCTGGCCTGGAAACTCTTTTAACCGCTATTCCATTCCATATCTACGTAAAGGTATTTTCGTGCCCATGTACTAATTCCAAGTGAGATCTATTATCACATGGCCATAGCCCATAGTGTGATCACGTCGGTACCTCATATCCGGAGAACTGAAATATAGTTTTCCAGTGTTATTCTCTTTCCACTATACATAAGCAAGGGTGAAACGAGGCCACAAGAACATTAGGTATATGACTTTGATTATTCTGTGGCCCATGTCCACTCAAAGTATGTGCGTATGTCAGGAATTTGCATGATCGTAGCTAATCAGCTCTACACAGCAACTATTATAGTGTCTTCTCCAGATAACATTTTAATTTTTTTATATATTGAAAGATTTTCAGTTACTTTATTGATAGATTTATCAAAACATCAAAACAGATAAACTAAAATTCTAAAACCTCATTAAAACTCAGTTGTCGATCATCCAACTGCTTGTCTTCGTGGCAGGTCGTATCATCCATGCACCAACTTAAACCCTTCATGACAATGACGATTACAATGACAAGCCAAGCAACGAGAGAGTAACCGTGCTTAAACGATTTGGCCAAGCTCATTCTGAAAGTTATTCACTTCAAACTTTAAACTCGCTCTAACTTTTGTATTTCTACTTTGTAGAGACTTGGTGTAAGAAGATAAAATGTTCAGGACATCGAGATATATGAAATGGTTGATAAATTGATATGGAATAGGGCTAGATTTGAAAAAATTTAAAATTCGACATTTTTTGCACATAGCTGTCCATCCGCCATGGAAACACAAAAAACAGGCTATTGGCATGAAATTTTACAAACACTATGGCACAGTGCCTGCCAATTGGCACGTCAAATGTTATTGAGATATATACTTTAGTCTTAGCTGACATACACAGCATCAAACACGATACAAGGCAATAATGTCGTATAAATATTAGTCCTTTTAGCACTTAGCACTGGATATCCAGAAAAACCGGGAAACGCGAGAACGAGCATTTCAGGAAAATGTTTCATGTGCCAGAAAGATCCACACACTAAATTTTATCTTATTCTGTTAAAAAATGCGAACTTATTAGTTTTCTTGAATTTCAAAATCTTTTGATCTTTGCCGTTTTTTCAATTTTTCCTACTCAATTGGCTATCTCTTGTGACTCACAATAACATAAATTTCTTTGTTTTCAGGATGTGGTGGCGCTAGGCAAGCTAGTCAGTGCCGGTAGGCAAACTAAAGTACCGCTAGGCAAACCGATGGTACCGGAAGGCAAACTCAAGGTGCCGGTAGGCAAACTCTAAAGTATCCCTAGGCAAACCCAGGGTGACGGTAGGCAAGCTAAGCTGAAAAGGGACAACTTTTAGTGATCAAGTTTAACAAATTTAAAATAATGTTCATTAAAGTGCAATTAACAATAACAGATATGTCGCCATCTAAACAAAATTGTCTCTGATGTATCGCCCCAGCGAGACTTGTTGCATAATTAAGTCACACATTACGGCACTAAGGATCCTGAAGGATGAAAACTTTGCACGATTTTATCATCATGTTAACTTTTAATCCTTAAAAAAATAAATTAATTAAAAAAGTTTCAAAGCCTAAATTAAAATTCTAATTCCAAGATACCGCAGTTCAACATTTAATCATTATTTTAATGTAAAATTTGTCCAGATTCATAATTTTTGGCCCACAAAAAATGGCCCAAAAATGGAACACCCCTTAAGTGTTGTTACGTGTAACCACTAGTTGTCAGACTTGACAACCATGGGAGAAAACTGCCGTTGTCACAACGAGTTGTCACAAGATTGCCAAGTGTAACCACGGCTGATAGAATTCCAGTTCTCACTCATTTTTGAATGCCATATATATACTTAAGGGGGGTTCCATTTTTGGGCCATTTTTTGTGGGCCAAAAATTATGAATCTGGACAAATTTTACATTAAAATAATGCTTAAATGTTGAACTGCGGTATCTTGGAATTAGAATTTTAATTTAGGCTTTTAAACTTTTTTAATTAATTTATTTTTTGAAGGATTAAAAGTTAACATGATGATAAAATCGTGCAAAGTTTTCATCCTTCAGGATCCTTAAGTGCCGTAATGTGTGACTTAATTATGCAACAAGTCTCGCTGGGGCGATACATCAGAGACAATTTTGTTTAGATGGCGACATATCTGTTATTGTTAATTGCACTTTAATGAACATTATTTTAAATTTGTTAAACTTGATCACTAAAAGTTGTCCATTTTCAGCTTAGCTTGCCTACCGTCACCCTGGGTTTGTCTAGCGGTACTTTAGAGTTTGCCTACCGGCACCTTGAGTTTGCCTTCCGGTACCATCGGTTTGCCTAGCGGTACTCTAGTTTGCCTACAGGCACTTACTAGCTTGCCTAGCGCCACCACATCTTCAGGACTGCTTGGGAGTCAGCTTTCAACAGATGTGGATTTTCAAAATTTGAAAGATTTTTATGATCCGAATAGATACGATACAATACGAAAGATCCAAAGTTTCGGCAACAAGGATGTTAAACGAACAAGGACTTTACATCGTTGGACTCATCTCAAGTTAAAGTTTAAGCCTCTGTTAATTAATAACATTAATTAATAACAGAGGCTTAAACTTTAACTTGAGATGAGTCAACGATGTAAAGTTTTTGTGGCTGCAACTTGTCTATTGCGCCTACAATGAATTTTCAAACAATTTCCCCTACTTCCGATGCATTTGGCTAGTTTCGAATTTCGATGTGCTGGATTGTTTAGTCTGAACTGGTGTTGTAAACTAGACAAAATTTCAGATACAGGAAATTGTTTGAAAATTCATTGCGGGCGCAATGGATATAAGTCGCAGCCACAAAAACTGATAACTTTGGAGCTCTTAATAATTAGATGAAACGAGTGTACTTTATTATCAAGAAGCATTATTCATTACAAACAAGTGTTAGTAAGTAGTATATATTCATTAGTTTGTGCGTAAAATTCAACTCTCATTTAACTGCTAGTTCACGCAGGAATTTTTGTTCGACTGCCAGGCACTGACACTGCAGCTCCCTCTTTGGTTTTCTTGGACGTGATTTTTTGTTGAACCTTTGGAATGTTTGATCGTTTCGCGGAAGTCAATTCACGGCGAACAGATGTTCCTTTTGATGCAGTTGGGCGATTTAGAGACTTCTGCTTTTCTTCGTTCATTTTAGCAGTTTCTTTGGATTTCCGTAATATTACTGGAATGGGTTTCGCATCATCCTCGGATTGATTGGTCTCAGGCAGTGCTCTCTTCCCGTAAAGCTGAAATGCTGTTGGCTCTTTGACAGTAGTGGACCGCTCACCAAAAATTTCATGGCCTTTTGTAGAGAAGTTGTCCACTGCTGCAAAACAGATAAGTTCTCGGCATAAATAAACATGTAGACATTACAAGATTAAATGTTGTGAAATTTTCAATAAAAGGGCCCATGTCAAGATAAAAGTTATACCCCTCCATCAGAAAAAAAGAAGGTTCTCAAATTTTTTATGCGTTTGCATGAAGTGTCAGTCAGTGGTTTGAGAGAACAGTAAGCAAAGTCTGTTTCACCATTAAAATAACCAAACGGTTGCTAGTGTGCGCGAAGGAAAGTTTTTCTTATTTCATTACCAATTTGTCACTTTCTTATTAAAGAAGAATTCTTATCACAGCAAATTAGATTTCAGTATTTTTGCGAGCTCTGTATAGTGTAGGCAGCCTTTTTACTTCAGCATGTAGAGGACGACGGCGTGATGCTAAAATATTTGCTTGTACCCTTTAGACGAGTTTCTATTAATTCTTAATGCCGACTTTTTAGTTTTTATTTTACCTCGTTGCTGCATCTGTTTGTCATACATAGCTGTGGTCATTCTCATTTTCTGATCTAACTGATTCACTCTTTTATTCATATCCTCTTTAATTGCTTCAGTTGATATAGACTGATCATTAGCAGATCCGATCAGCTCGTTTGGCTGATTTTGAAAGGAACTGGGGCAGGTAATATCGGTGTCTTGTGCTGAAAAACAAAGTGTCAAGTGCACACTGACAGAAAATTACATTTTGAGTTTAACCAATGAATGCTGCGGCGGTTTAGCCAATCGAAGTTGATCATTTAAAGTATTAAAATATGCGAGTAATCGTAAACCGCGATAACATTTTGTGTGCTTAGTGTTTAGAGGTAGAGCTGGGGCCGGTTCCACTAGAACCGGTTGGAACCGGAACCGGAACCGGAACCGGAACCGAACCGGAAGGATTTTTAGAACCGGAACCGGAACCGGAACCGGTAGAATTTGGAACCGGCCGGTTCCAGGCTCAAAAAGTGAGTTTGAACTAAAATTTTTGCCAACTGTAAAATTTGCAAAAGTTGAAATTTGGGCCTGGATCTCATAATTTAGCATCATTTGATTTTGATGTATGATTCCCTCGTCTCCGCAGCTGAAACTGGAACTGCATTGTCACCAAGAATCATTAGCGAATGATTCGAAATCGGCGATTACATCATACGAATGTTCGAATAGTTGTTTACATCTCAACATGTGTACAACTCGCTGAACGAATATTCTAAACATTTTTTATTTCCATTTTCCACTAGTTAATTGCTTTAATATTACAGAAGATTTCTATATTTTTTGCAGGGTTTCGACTCGAGCTAAACTGAATCTGTAATGACCAGAATGTGTTGATGGTAGTAACGTGCAGCAAACATTGAAAGGCAGCAAATTTATCCAATTTTTGGAGTTCAACGATAATTTTTAAATTATTTTAAAGCTTACCTAAATTTAATAGTTTTAAAGCTGCTACAAGTATGCAGAGTACGGCCGTCTCAATTCAAATGTTCGACTTGGACATGCGACAAGTTTTGAATATGGATTGATTTCTCGACGTGTGGGAAGCTAAAGAAAAGCTATCACAGTTCACGCTACAAAAAGCGCTCCCCGAGGGTATATTTGTTCTGAAATTGCTTACTGAACAAACAAGCTCAATATTTTGAGAAAATGTAAGCTTTGTCAAATTTTCACCAACAGCTTCAAGTTTGGAGGCTTATATTTCTCCCTAACAAAATGACAATACAAAACTTAAAAATTTCCCTCAGCAAGCAGTCTTCCCAAAAATGTGTGCGTAAAGCCGCTTTCTAATTGCTGGAATGAGTTGAGAGGAATCCGTGTTCATAAAAATCTAGCCTATAAGTTTGTATATAGTTTATTATTTTCATTAATTTCATCAGCTTTTTGCTTTCGCTTTTGCTTCCAAAGCGAAGGACGCTTTCAATTATTCTTTGAACTCAAGCTGGAATCAACATTAACTCCGAAGAGCAATTAAATCTTGCAGGCGCAGAAACATTTGTAAACTGCTATTCCCTATTTTCGTTTTTCAGGAACTTCGGCTTTTGGCACAAAATTCGTAAGAGTGAAGGTACATAAATAGAAAGAGGTGTCGGCATAACTAATCTGTTAAGAACTAAATAGTTAGATAGAGGTGTCTGTATCAAAGAAAGCAGCCAATTCAGCACTAAAGTAAATTTTAATGTTTGCTATCTTTCAAAATTCAAATATCTTTACTACTAAAATTTCTACAAATATCCTGCGGAAGCGAATGTAGTTTTGATAAAGGAAAATTAAAACTAAGCTTTCAGCATTTCTTATAATTCTTTGGAACGTTTTCCAGCTTTTAAGATTTCTTTGGGTATGGTAGGGCAGGCGCTGGTTGGTATACCGCGCTGTTTGTTCATTTTTTCAAGTAAAATCCATATTTTCAGGTTAGGCATTTTGGTACACACAGTAGCATTGAACAGTCAACTATCGAACAATTTTGTATCTTATGGTAAAAGCAAATAAAGGTTTCAATGTTGGGTATGGCAGTTTACAAGATGTTAAGAAAATTTTCTACAGTAACAAATCGAAAATTAATTTTAAAAAATTGCGAAAACAGTTGTCTAGTTGTTTGATATGTTTAATCCATTTGATTTATAGCATTGCTTCTTCATTTTGATTGTATCAGCCCTATAGGAGGCCTACAACAAATGTTAGATAAGAAAGAAAATTATCACTGCAAATTTTGTACTTGGAACCGAGAACCGGAAGCTAGAACCGGAACCGGAACCGGAACCGGAACCGGAACCGGAACCGGAACCGGTACCCTAGAACCGGAACCGGAACCGGTTTCGAAAATTGGAGCCGGCCCCAGCTCTATTTAGAGGGCCTGTCCTATAATTTATGTACCTATATGAACAAAAATACTATATTATAAAAGGCAGGTACAGTAAGATTTTATTAAATTTATTACCAGTTCTTTGTGAAGAATCGCATTTATTGCATTCGCTGCAGCATGATGGCGCAGTTCCTTTCTGTAACACAAACAGCTTTTTACAACATGTTCTGCGGGTTTAGTTTTTTAGATTCTAAATATTTTTAATTTAAAATTCTTAAATGCTCCATGATGGTTAATTTTGCTTCTTCAATCTAGCAATTTTAGATCACAATAAAGAAAAATTTTTAAAAACCGTTTTCATTACCTGAGTTGATGAAGGATGTAACGCCAAATTAGAATTTTATGAATGATATATAGGTTACACATCAAATCAAGAATAAGTCAATTGTAAATGGACTAACTTCAGCTAGATATTTGTCCAAAAATTTTCCGTATTTTTGAAATTTCGTATAGTCAGGAACTTCATTGTTCTTTGTATGTTCCAAAATATATTTGAGCATCTTTTTGTAGTATTTATCAGTCTTGCTTTTGGTGGAGAACAAAGTGCTAGCTGACGTGCTCGCAGTTAGGGAATCTCCACACTGCTGAAAATCGTTCAGCTGCCTGGCAATGCATTTGGAACAAAGATCTCCATTTGAGGAACTATTTTCTGTAAAACAACTCGAATTAATCCAACTCTAAACTCAAAAGACAGCATGACATTAACACTAGCATATTTGGCTTAAATAAGACTGACTTGGCATGTAACATTTTGGTCGAAACGATAGGTATTAGAGTTCCCCAGCACTTACCCTAATTTTAGCCACAAGAAATGGGTGGAAACGGATCTAAAAACGGTGGTGAGGCCGAGGTATCAATGAGAATGAATGATAACTCTATGGTAGGATTCATGCAACTCTTTTTCAGGCGCCACGCATCCCAACACCCCGCATTTCTATCCTCCTTCTTTGTTAATTTATGTTGTTCATTGATTCATTCGGAGTTTAATTACAACGAATTTGTTCAGTCTATTTTAACATTTTGCTGTGACCACTGTGGATCAAGTAAAAAATCATTTCCAGAAAAGTTGTGAGAAGTGGTAGATCGCTTACTTGATGCAAATTTTCTTAGGCACAAAATGTGGTACACAATCCCTTTACTCGCAGTGTGTGTGAGATCGATTTACATTTTTATTTATATCATTATATATGTAGCAGTAAAAGTAGTACATTTAGGGATATACTAATACTAAATCCATAGAAAATTTCAGTGATGTACTACATTACTAGTAGAGTTGTACATTGGAGATTAAAGGCCACATCACTAAAAAGTTTTCAGTAAAGCAGTATATAATTAAACAATACACTATTTCGATATTGCAGAATTACAGTTACATGTAAATTGCAGATTTATTGTGGGTTTTCTATAAAATTTTGATATTAAAATGGTAGTTATTGGAATTAAAGACGAAACTTGAAAAAGCATTGTTTATTGCGTTAAATTTGTTAATTTTGTGTTCCTTTTCTTCTTGCCAGTAATTTTAATTTAGTTAATTTAACTTGAACTAATTTAAGTTAATTTAGCAATTTATTTTTGTGTTGCTTTTTCTTTCTGGTAGTACTAAAATGATAAATTTTAACATAAAAATTAAGATTTTGGATTAAATAACGATGAAATTTGCAGATAGAGCCTGCAGTAAATCTGTACGTTTCAAAAGTACGTATCCTACCATTGTTTAAATTACTCTTTAATATTTTCTAATAATACTAATTATTTTCTCCCTCTGTGTCATAAAGACTTGAAGCAAAGAAAAATGTACTGATTTAATACTGAAAACGGATCAATTGAACTTTATCCCCCCCCCAACCCTTTTGGGGGGACAAGGTTCAATTGAGGACACTTGTATTAATAACATTCATTGACGTGTTTGCGCGTTTGAAATTAAGTTTATATTGTCGTTTGTTGCTGGTTTAAAGAAGGTTTCATGGTAAATGGACATAACTTAAGTTTTTAAAATTTTTTGAAACTTAAACTGGAAGGCCAACGTCAACAAAAATTGTTTTTGCTCATCGATCTTGTTAAAAGAATTGATTCAAGGTGTTTTCAAAGATTCTAAGCACGACATTTGAAGCTCGTTTTACAATCCAGCTTTTCATTAGCTCTGTGTAAGCTAAAGTTGCAAGCTTGTATGTATATATACTGAGCTATCGAAATGCTGTATGGAAAAATGAATTTAAGATTTGATTACCTATTTTCACTAAATATTTAAGATAGTAACAGCTATTTAAGATTCGGAACAGCTAAAAAATGCATACACAGATTAAAACCTATAAAATTTTATAAATACTGAATTTTTAAAGTTTTTGGATTTTCAGTTTTTTGAAGCCATGACGTAGTGTAGCATATTCCGCTGAAGTTGTAATGTCAGTATAGCATGTTAAACCTTTAACTTAAATTTCTAGACACCTTCCAATTTGGGGGGGGGATAAAGTTCAATTGGGTCTTTAGGGGGGGGGGGATAAAGTTCAATTGATCCCTGAAAACGTTTTAGGTAGTGATGAGTAAAGTTGTACATTTGAGGCCTTTAACCACCAAGGTACAACTCTTTTTAGTGATGTAGTACATCACAGAAATTTTCTAGGGATGTAGTACATCCCTAAATGTGCGGCCAACTTTTCTGCGACATATACATTCTTATTGAAAATTTCTATGTTTTGAATTATCAAGTTGGTCACAACAAAAGAAACCAAAATTAATGTCAACAAATTTATTTAAAGCTTGCACACAAGGGCTATGTAACTTTTAACCTACACAAGTGAAATCAGTGTTTCAAAGTAAGCTTATGAACAGTAAGGTTAAAGTCTATTCTGAGCTATTCAAAACCAGGACCAAAAATTGATTAATACTCAAAATCACAGTGTTTGGAAGCCTTCAATATTAAATATCACTCATTTAATTTTTAAAGACGATTAATTAATTTTGAATATGATTACCTGATGCGGAAGAACAAGGTTGAATTACTGATGGTTGCTGGGGCTCTAGGCGGCTAAAAGAGCCACTCTGTCCAGCAGGCTGCCTTGTGGCCAGGATGCCCCTACTAAAGGAAAACAAATTCTTTATTAAGCCAAAAATTTCCTGAAAATTTTAAAAATATAATTTATCAGCTTCGAATTGCTTTCGCTTTTGAAACGTATATTTAAATTAGTTTCAGTTTTATTTATTTTTCAAATTTCAGTTTTATCTGTTTCTCCTTCATTTATAATTGCTCATTTTGTCTTTTTATCTGTTAGTTTGATTCAAGAATTTCTGGCTGTTACTTTTGCTCCTGCGAGTCCATAGTCACAGGTGGCTGCTGGTGGTCATCACGGTGCCAGTGGTTTTCAGCAGACCCAGACTGACCATAACAGTGGTGAAAAAGTTCTGGTCCACTGTCACCAGCTCCCTGGTAGTTCCCTTCGTGACTATCAATTGGGGGTCTGAGGTCATCAGAGACTGTCACTGCACTGTCCAAGTCATGCATCTCTTCCGTCGGGGGCTCTGCAGTTCTTTCTACTATCTGTTCTCTTTCTATTTCATTTCGCAAGAAAAATCTGACAACTGCAAAAAACGTGGCAATGAATCAGCATATGGAAAGAAAAAGCAGGAAATACGACTAGTTATAATATATGAATACTAATAAGCAAAATTTGTATGTCTCCAAGCATTCTGTCTAATATTTACTATAGTGAATTAAGGCTTATTTACGCGACGAAGGTGACTTATATAGCTGAGCGAATAGGCTAATTACCTGTTCCGGTTCTGGATACGTTTTAGCTAACCTCAGTTTAAGATGCTGTAAATCAATTGGTATATGTAAAAAATCGATCTATAGAAACTATCGAAGAGGAACAGAGGCAAAAGCATCACCAAGAACTTTTCTATCCAATCGGCGGGAAAGCAATTTCACTTCGGCCAGGAGATTCAATGCATGCATACATAGGTGTCGCCAAGGCAAAGAGATTAATTTACTCCTAATGATTACTTATATATATCAAGAGTATATACATAATATAAGAGCAAGAAACTGTTACAGTAGCATGTACAAATCATGCTAGGTATGCTCGGTGCGTTAAGTCGGGACCCCCCCCCCGAAAGTCTCGGAGGGGGGGGGGTCCCCACTTAGCACTAATTACACGCTTTCATATAAGCGTGTGTCTGCTCGCTGATTCGCCCATTAGCCTAAGGCTTACTGTAGGTAATGTATTAGCAATTTAAATTAATTAATTATAACTTTAATTAGGTTAATGCATTTAAAAAACTAATTCGACAACTTTGTAATTTTTTCTGCTTTTTCCAATGATATAAAAATTGTTGCAGATTACATTCCTTCGAATTTTTGTATTATGCAACAATTTTTATATCATTGGAAAGAGCAGGAAACATGCCACAAAGTTGTCGAATTAGTTTTTTAATTGCGTTAACCTAATTAAAGTTATAATTAAGTAATTAAAATTACGAATAAATTACCTACAGTAAACCTTAGGCTAATGGGCGAATCAGCGAGCAGACACACGCTTATGAAAGCGTGTAATTAGTGCTAAGTGGGACTCCCCCCGAGACTTTCGGGGGGAATCCCGACTTAACGCACCGAGCATACCTAGCATGATTTGTACATGCTACTGTAAGAGTTTCTTACTCTTATATTATGTACTCTTGCTTAATAGTGATGTCTAGCCACTGAAACTGAACTGAAACTACTTTGGGAAGTGAGCCTCGGAAATGTTTTGAGGCCGCCACTGAAACTGAACTGAAACTGAAACTACATAGTGTGGGTGAAGTGAAACTCGTACTGAATCTATTTTCAGTCTCTCCCAAAGTCATGAACATTATTTTAAAGGCTTTAGGCTGTTATTTCGTTAATATCATGCAGGAGAAGGCTGAATAATCATAAAATAATATTATATTAACGCTAAGGGCCAGAAACTCCACATTTTTGAATGAACTAAAATTGAAACACCGACTGATACTTATTGATGAAAATGAAAATTATTTTATGTGGCCGTTGAAACTTAAACTGAAACTTAAACTATTTTTGTCCGCCTACTGAAACTTCAACTGAAACTGAAATCACCTGCTGAAACAAAACTACTATATATAATTATGAGCTAATTGCTAATTAGTTGGCAATGTATATATCGGTTACAAAAGTCGTCATATAGGCTGGACTGCATCAAAGGTTTAGAACAGCAGCAGAATAGCATAAGACTAACAACTACTGGACTTCCATTAAAAATCGGAGTTAGTCTTCTGCTTAAACTTCCGTAGCTATTCTTAAACTTTTCTGGTGCAGTCCAGGAATAGTTTATGCCTACAGGATCCCTAATTTTATAAATTTTATAATACCTACAGGATTCCTAATTTTATTATTAAGCCTAACCTTTTAAGCCCAATTTGATCAGGCGCCATACTATTAATCCAATTACGCCGTTCCAAAGCAGACATTGGATATCATTTTGGCAGGACAAATAGGCTAAAAAGTGTAATTCTCATTAGGCAACAAATGACGACTGCATAGTGCGTTGAAACGATGATTTCAAACGTTTCTGAGTGGGGGTTTATGTGCAGATAAGTTTGAAGTTTCTTTAATTAGTACTAATTAAGCAAATATATTCTGTAATAGCACAGATTTGAAATCGACAAAAGTTGGCTCTAGATTTTTTAAGGCATTACGGTATTTTAGATAATTTGCTACTAGCTAAACTGCTAAAGCAATAACAGATTTTAAGAGTCTCGCAAATACGATGATTATCAAATGTTGAGTGTGGCTGTTATGACTATGATACATTTATGTTATGAACTAAGCCCAAGCACTTATTTCACACGTCCCTTGTTTTAACTTTGTTTGCAAACAAACTCTCCAGGCTTACATTTGAGCTTCTTAGATTCTCGGTCAAGGAAAGAAAACACATCCCGAATATTCAATTCGTTCCAAACTTCGAAGACAATGGATTTTGCTTCATTCCAGGACTGAGGAAAATGGATTTCCTTAGCCTTCGGTTCGTCAGAGGAACTGTACAGTGGGAAAATATTGAAGGAATAACGCCTGAAACATGACGAAATTCAAACCACAAGAGATCCCAAACTCCACAAAGTATGCAAAGTTAGCTGGTTACTTAATTGTGATACCTACAGCCAGATTTAACCCTTAAATAAACTGGGTCAATTGACCCACCCCCTTGTTTAAGCAGCTATATATGTGCAGCGTAGAATGGCTTATCCGGCGACTTCTTGTGACATCTCACAAAATTCTCAGATACAACTAAAAACCAAGACAGAGTCACAGGAATATTCTTGGTTCTGGCCAAAGGAAATTATTTTCAATAATTAAACCCTGGGTCAATTTGACCCAGCTCATGAAATTCACAAAGCAACACTCAAATTTGAGTTCTGAGTGACACGTAGCAGCGTTTTCTTGTCTCAGCTAATAAATTTGTGCACATTAGTGGCACAGCTCATTCAATTTTATCTAGTTTTGTATTTGACAACAAGAAGAATTCGCTTGGCAGCATGGTTACTAGGACTACTCAGCTAGATGTCAAAGACCAACGTTGACTCTCCTAACTAGTCTTATGTAGTAACGTCTGACACATTATGAAAATGGTATCAACTACAAACAAATATAAGCACTACGTTAAGCCACCCACAAGCGGCTATTAGAGGGGTTCTATCTAACTGATTAGATCAGTTTGCTCAACTTTCGGAATTCAATGATAATTTTTATATCATTTTAAAGCTTAGGATGTACGTGTGTCTCCTTGACACTCCCACTTAATGATCCATTTGTAAAACGGATTGATCCAGACGCAGCATGAGACGGAGTGAATGATCCAGCAATTATTTTCATTGATCCACCCGTCAATTTTGCACAAATACCGCTTTTATATGTGGTTCGCCAAATACCATTTTGCGAACCAACTTAATGATCCAACTGCGGGGGTCACATCATTTGAAAGAGAATTTTCTGTTTTCAATGATCCACAAACCCAAAAGCTACGAAAGTGCTTAGAAAAAATTTAATTTCAATTTAAAAAGTTAAAACTTTCCCGGGATTTAACAGAAAATGCTTGCCTTCAACCTCATAAGTGTGCTTGCTGTCCGCTCACCGAAATCTGATCGGTTTGATTACAAAATTCCGACATGACCAATTCTTTTAATTTCTGTTATTTTATGTTAATTTTGTTTGACGTAACTCAATATAGTTTCCGTTGATTGTTTATTGTTTCAAAATGAGCGAAAATGCAGAGCAAAATTTCAAATTTTGTACATATAGGTTTTAAATGTCTGACTGGTCGTCCGCTCACCGATAACGGGCAGGGTCGGGCGCAAATAACAAAATTTTATATTCTTTTATTATCAGTGTTGATAAAGGTTTTCGACGTCGCTGAACACGAATATTCAGTTGTTTTGGCAAGGAAAACTTTGTTTCGTATAGAAAATCAGTGGTAGCTTTCATTATGATTACGTAACTGCAGCAATGCCGTTCAACATAGTTTACCTGGTTATTCAGAACGAAACAAAGTTTTCCTTTGCCAAAACAACTGAATATTCGTGTTCAGCGACGTCGAAAACCTTTATCAACACTCATAATAAAAGAATATAAAATTTTGTTATTTGCGCCCGACTCTGCCCGTTATCGGTGAGCGGACGACCAGTCAGACATTTAAAACTTATATGTACAAAATTTGAAATTTTGCTCTGCATTTTCGCTCATTTTGAAACAATAAACAATCAACGGAAACTATATTGAGTTACATCAAACAAAATTAACATAAAATAACAGAAATTAAAAGAATTGGTTGTGTCAGAATTTTGTAATCAAACCGATCAGATTTCGGTGAGCGGACAGCAAGCACACTTATGAGGTTGAAGGCAAGCATTTTCTGTTAAATCCCGGGAAAGTTTTTACTTTTTAAATTGAAATTAAATTTTTTCTAAGCACTTTCGTAGTTTTTGGGTTTGTGGATCATTGAAAACAGAAAATTCTCTTTCAAATGATGTGACCCCCGCAGTTGGATCATTAAGTTGGTTCGCAAAATGGTATTTGGCGAACCACATATAAAAGCGGTATTTGTGCAAAATTGACGGGTGGATCAATGAAAATAGTTGCTGGATCATTCACTCCATCTCATGCTGCGTCTGGATCAATCAGTTTTACAAATGGATCATTAAGTGGGAGTGTCAAGGAGACACACGTTTAGAATGTGCTTGTTACAGCTAGGTAGGGTATACCTGCCTCATTTCAACTCCTCAACTTGAACATGCGATAACATGAAAACAATCTTGAACATGGATTTCTCGAAATGTGGGAAAGCTTAAGAAAATCGACCAGTTCTGGCTTCAAAAGAAACGTCTTCCCGAGGGCTGTTTTTCTGAAAACTTTTAGTAATCAGGTAAGCTCAAGATTTTGAGAAAAATGTACATTTTGTCCGATTTTCGTCAAAATATTATAGTTTGGATGCTTATTTCTCTCGAACGGAAAGACAAAACGCGAAACCATAAAAAATAGCCCTCGGCAATTGTCCCAAAAATGTTTTCTAATTGGTTGCATGAGTTGAGAGAAATCGTTCAAATTGTGAAAGAAAAGAGAAATTGTTCAAAACGTGCGTAGGCACAGATGCCGTAGAGAGCTGTCCGTTGGGCATAACATGTGCTTTAGGACTACAAATATGATCAATACGGACCAGCGCTGTTGAAATTGTCGAAATCTTGCAATATTTGGTTTTTCGAAAAACGACCAGTTTGGACCGCGAAAATCAATTTTCACTGTTATCTCTTAAACCGTAAGGAAAGGAGTCGAAGAATACACTCAAGAGCAAAGTTGTAGGTCTTAGTGAGATGATTCAAATGATTTATAAGTTACTCCGTGTAGGGTACCCACAGTGCAAGTTATGGCGAATTAAAGTAAATTTCTCCAAAACTCAAATTTTCACGCCGCGACTTTTCTAAAATCTTTTCTAAGTTAAATGATGTAATTGTAGCAAATTTAAAATAATTTCAACGGCAATCGCGCTTTTAAAGCCCAAAAATGCACGAAACCGAACCTTAAGCTGTTTTCTTTTCAGAAATAATATTGTGGGTCTGTGGGATGATTTTGGGATTCGAAACTATTGTCATTTTGACTAGAGTTGGGACCGGTTCCACTAGAACCGGTTGGAACCGGAACCGGAACCGGAACCGAACCGGAAGGAATTTTAGAACCGGAACCGGAACCGGAACCGGAACCGGTAGGATTTGGAACCGGCCGGTTCCACTATTAAAAATGGACTTGAACTATTTTTGCAGGAGTTTAAATTTTGCAAATGCTGGAATTTGTGGTTGCCATTCAGTGTTGGTTGCCATTCATATTATCTTTTTCAAACTAGTGACTGAAATTGAAACTAAAGATCTAGTTTGAACTGAAACTAAACAAATTTAGACCTGAAGGCGAAATATGTAGGATGAGACTGATAATAATTAAGAATTTCAAACTAAATGTGAAATGAAGGTACAATTATTGGCACTGAAACTGAAGCTGAAAGTCCATAGAATAAATGTAGAGCCTAAACTGGAAACGACATAGCTTCAGTTTCCACTGAAGGTGACACAAACTCCCCGCTTCCCCTTTTCAGGTGATCGAGGCACGTTTCAGCTTTCGCTGAAGCCGAGGCATAGAATTAAGAAAAATTTCAAATATTTCTTTGACTCAACATTAGTGACATTATCCTGTCTGAGTTAAGACAAAAATTAAGGAACATGTATTGCAAGGGAAAAATTCTACTTCCTTTATATATTCTGGAATTTCGTATTTTGTTTTCATGCTTCTGATTTTTCAAATTTTGTTAAGTAATTTTGTGTGTTTACCAAAATGCAGTTGTGAAAATGTCTCTAAATTAATTTTAACGAATTTTTAAAATTTTCTGTTCTAAAATTCCAATTGTAATTGATGAAAGACGTGCACTTTCGTTCAGACGTGACCGATACGGGCGCCGAATGAAAACTTTAACCAGCTTACATATCTGAATATTAACCTCATAGAAAAGATGAGAGCCCGATGGGATGTAGTCGGAAATTGAGTATATCTTCTCAAAAAAGTGGTAAATGGAAGGTGGTGTTGTCAGCACGCAAGATTGAAACAATATTTTTTTAAAAAAGTAGTAAATTTTACAGGAGTAGAAAACTTCGAAAGTTGAGTACTTATTTTCTCATTTTTAAGCTATCGGCATCTGAGACGAAAGTCAATCAAAGTTCAAGTAATGAACAGCCTGTAGAAGTAATCTGTTAGCTATTTTGTTTAATCAAGCGACTGTACATTTCTTCGTTAAATATAACTTTAATATGTTCTTCTTTCCAATTTGGCTTTCAGCTTTTGAATATTTTAAATGCATTTAAATTTTTTGGAAACTATTTGCTTCTTTAGAGACACTGTACTCTTTTTAAAGAAATAAAAATTTAAGCTCCAGTATATCTCAATTCTCAGCACGTTTTACTAAAACGTTGTGCAGTTTACAAGATTCTGTTCAGAAAGCGCTGTCTGCATGTAGATGCACAGTAGTATCTCACCGTTAATTATCGAAACAATTTGCTCGCAAGTTTTAATGTATGTTGTGCATATAGTAACAGCATTTGTAATGGAGCAAACTCAAAGTAAGGCAAAAACTTTAAAATTCAAAGTAAACAAAAAAGTTTAACCCAGTTGGTTATTATCGCATTACCTATTCCAATTGCTTTGCAATATTGCTTTATAATTTTGATTGTATAACCCTTGCTGGGGGCCTGCATCCAATATTAAATAATGTTAAAATGTAACTACGAATTTTGTACTTGGAACCGGGAACCGGAAGCTAGAACCGGAACCGGAACCGGAACCGGAACCGGTACTCTAGAACCGGAACCGGCACCGGTTTTGAAAATAGGAACCGGACCGGTCCCAACTCTAATTTTGACTGACCGTCCTGGCTGCCTGGGCTTTGGTAGTATGACTAGAAATAGTTTTCAGCTGCTATTTCATGATTAGATAGAAATTATCGGCTTTCCAGTAAATTTCCAAGCTATTCTGAGATCTTTATTAGCATTGCAATAGCACACTGTGCTCCACGACCACGAAGCTAAGATTAGTGTTGGGTCGGTTATGCACAAACGTATGTGAAATAACTTATGCATTTAAGGGTTAACAAACAAACCTCGCTGGAGTCGTATTATCATGACCAGCAGTACTGAAAAATACCAAGACAGCTGCCAAGGCTAGGGCACCTGAATGATAAAAATATTGTGGAATCATGGCTGGAGACGTATTAGGTACTGCAGGAATCAAGTAATCAGATCAGGAGATACGTGATTACGGCTCTGTCGATAGTTCTTTGTTTAATGGCTGATTAAATCGCACTAAGTGGCATAATTTAGTTCAATTTTTTGGAGTCACCGTTATTTTAATACTAACAGTGATTGATACAAGAAAAGCGGAGCCCACCTGGAAAAATTTCTTTATAGATGGACATGTTTTGGGTCTTGTCTCGTTTACCCCCCCCCCAGTACTCAAAATCCATAAAACTTGACCAAATGAGCTAAAATTTGGTGTGGGTATGTTTTCGACCTCGCTGAGTTCAAATATCGCAAAATTTTTCGATCTTACGAAATTCGATTTTTTCGATTTCTAAGGGGGGACCAAGGGAAACCGAAAAATTCTTTGTCTTCGATTTTGCTGAACAGATGTATATATGTAATGAAGTTGCTTTGATTTGAATTAAAATTTGCTTTCTTCTTTGTCCTGGGTTAGCCTAGTCGGTTAGGGTTCTGTAGCAACTTAATCCTTTACACGGAGGGTCGGCGCGTCTGCTGGAATTAGCAAACTTAGACACAGGATGCCCAAAAGGTGGTTTGTCCAGAAATGGGTATCCTTGTAGCCAACCCGGA
>JASAND010007164.1:0-28835 GCA_030248195.1 Trissonchulus latispiculum | reverse complement strand
GTACTTCGTTCAGTTACGTATTGCTCCGAAAACTAATTCTGCAGTTTTGAGACTGCATGTAAAGATCGAAGGTTTATGATTGAATAGTGTATCAGAAATTTCATATAATGAGGTGAATCGTGAATGTACTCGTTGTAAGCATTAAATTATATGTAGATCTTTTTCCATCTCCAAACATCGACAAAATTATATATAGGGTTTCAAAAACACGGCATAGATAAATAGACACCACCACCTTAAAATTAGTTTTGATGTTATTTACATTTATGATTTGTGCTGTGCAGCGCATTTATTCTGCGAATGCAGATTATATAATCTTAAATGAAGCTTATTATACTAGTCTGAACCTTATGTCTGTCTTATTGAAGAAACACGTGTTCACTTTTTCGAAATTTTTGATTTTTTTTCTCTTTCTAGAGCTAACAATATCCCGCCAATCGCGAAAAATTGGATTCCAGGTATCTGTAATATATCTTGCTAAACCTGCCGCTGCTTTAATGTAAAAACATGAATACTTTGAACCCGCAAGATAGAGGATTGCGAGAAATTAACAAAATTCTTGGTCAATTGTCAAACAAAATAAATATGAGAACCAGCTAATTAGTGCCTGTGGCATGCCGTGAATGCTTAAATCCTATACGGTTGAACAAAATATTACCATGGTACACAGGAATGAGTTTAGGATTCAAACGTTTTACATATTCATTACACTTTTTGACACATTTTAACACTATTGACACGTTCCCTCCCAGTGACGTAATTTTACGTCTTAAGGGATTTCATCAAAATACACCTCGGACGTAAAATTACGTCCGAACTCAGTGTAAATTATAGTTGCTTCTGAATAAAAGGGTCAAATTTAAGACATGTGCAAGACGTAAAATTACGTCCAAGGTGTTGTTTGCTTATCAGATAGATCTCAGATAATTGAAGATATCTGTTTAATTGAAACAGTCACAGCGGCAGTAATTAGGTCAAATTAGCTAATTGCCATGCTTAGGAACCAGGCGCAAAATGTTGTGGGAGGGAACGTGTTAAACACAAGAGTAAAAATTAATTACTTTTACACGTAAATTAATAACCTTAAGCATATAACAACGTTGGGCCATAATGTGGATCTTTTCAGGATAACCCCCCCCCAGGCCCAGATTTCGCAAAACTTGACCAAATGAGCTAAAATTTGGTATGGGTATGTTTTCGACAACGATGAGTTCAAATATCGCAAAATTTTTCGATTTCGCGAAATTCGATTTTTTCGATTCGTAAGGGGGGACCAAGGGGAACCGAAAAATTTTTTGTCTTCAATTTTGTTGAAAAGTTGTATTCAGGGGTTTTCGGGGTCGCAGAACACGAATCTGAAGTCCGTTTTTCGATTCAGCTTTTCGTTAGCTCAGAATAAGCTAAACTTTTAAGCTTAAGATGTAAAGTTATACTGAGCCAACGAAAAGCTGAATCGAAAAACGGACTTCAGATTCGTGTTCTGCGACCCCGAAAACCCCTGAATACAACTTTTCAACAAAATCGAAGACAAAAAATTTTTCGGTTCCCCTTGGTCCCCCCTTACGAATCGAAAAAATTAAAAATTTTGAATTGTAAGCGTTTTATAAAGATCTCAATTGGAACCGGAACCGGAAGCCAGAACCGGAACCGGAACCGGTGCTCTGGAACCGGAACCGGAACCGGTTTCAAAAATCGGAACCGGTCCGAGCACTACCATGCTTACCAGTGTTCATCACAGAGTTGTATGCGGGCCGCGGGTACCCGCGGGTACCCACGGGATGGGGCGGGGCGGGCCGAATTTTACTACCCGCGCGGGCCGATTTTGGCTACTTTCCTGGGCTAATTTTGCTTTCTAGAAATTTCAAACATACCAAATCATATACAAAAGGAGGCAATATTTCAGAATTTTAAACATTAAGCCCGGTTCATACTTCGTGTGCTTTGTGTTTTGTCCTTTTGTGCTTTTGTGCTTTGTGCTTTGTGCTTTCCGGTTCATACTTTTTGGAAAAGCACTGTGCTTTTGTGCTTTTCTAATTCATACTTCAAAAATGTGCTTTGTGCTTTGTGTTTTTGTGCTTTTGTGCTTTCGGGTGTGCTTTCGAATGTTGAGCCGAGTTCAATATTTTCAGTTGTGCTTTGTGCTTAACCAATCAAATTCCAGTATTTTTGACATTACTCAATGGAAAAGAGAAGGCGGCGACTCAGAAGAGATTGAATACGGTAAGGAAGACAAGTAAATTAATAATAGAAAAAAAGGAAAAATTATAAAAAATTAAAAAGTATATACAGTATCTTATGTCTAGATTGTAGTCAATTAATTCACTGCATGATTTCAATATGTTATTCTAACTTTGGCAATTTTTATAATAACTTTCGCTTTATTGGTCAACAAATATGTTTTTAAAATTATTTTCTGCCGTTGCTATTGCAAATACGCGGTTTAGAAATGATCACTGACAACCTTTTATTTTTGTTTTTAAAATTTTGCAACCTAATTTGTAGCTGAATATGAATACTTAGTATGTTTCCATGTCAGGTGACTAAATCTCGACTTGTGCTTTACTGTCTCCACGAGAAGTATACGCATCCTCGTGAGCACAAAGCACAAAGCACAAAGGACAAAAGCACAAAGGACAAAGCACAAAAGCACAAAAAGTATGAACCGGGCTTTATTTGACTTCGTTATGCCATTGGATACCTTCAGCATGCACTACATACTCAGTTAGCATTATCAGCGTATCGAGTAATAACCTGTAGCTGTTGAGTAAAACATATGAACCCATGAAAACTACAGGTTTTATTTGTATTGAAAATGTACAAGTCTAACTTGTAATCTATTATACCAAAGTACACTCTTGAGAAAAATATCAACGATGTCCTGTAGAAATTATATATATTTTTTATGGCGTACCCTTTTAGTTAAGGGAAGCTAAGCTTTAGTTACCACTTTATGAACAGTAAATTGGTAGACAACGAAGTTCAAATCAAACGAACAGAAAAATTTGCAGGATCCGGAAGTATCTTTGAAAATACATCCGTTTTGGTGCTCAGGTACTACATAGGAAGCAATTTTTACGTGCGGGTACCTGCGGGCCGGATTTCGCGTGTGCGGGCCGCGGGTCAGAGTGTTGCGGGCCGCGGTCATAAGGTGCGGGCTGCGGGCCGGGCGCGGGCCGGAAAAATCGGCCCGCATACAACTCTGGTTCATCATGTGTTTATATGTGTGTGTGCGTTTGTACAAAAATACAGCAGATTGGGTAATAGCTTACCTTATGTTTGCTTACCTTACGCGTTTGAACAGAAATGCATTTGATTAGCTACTTAGCTACCGTAATCCTCATAAGTGCATTTCAGTTTCGTCGCATGTAAACACACTCTTAACAACGCTAGGCGAGACCACCGAGATCTTGGGAGGGTCTCCTTATACACGTAAATTTAACATAAGGTAAGCGATAAGCCAATCAGATGCGTTTTAGTTCAAGATAAGGCACATGAACAAGAAGAACAATGATAAGTGGGACCCCCGACATTTCGGCCTTAATGTGCAGAGCATTTCGCAAGCCATTTGTCACTCTTCATCATTATAGATTGGGAGACGAGACGAGAAGCCACCCCATTTAGATTGGGGATTACATATATTACAACTTAATTTCACGCGTAAAATTTAAATGACTGCTAGTGTTAAATTTAAAGAGAATATGCTATAACACTTATGTATGATTATAAAATGAAAATGCTAAAATGAATTGCTGAAAATCAATCAATGTTAATGTGTACGAAACATGTTCGAAGAATACATAAATCTTTGAACATTTGACTTATTATTCTCTCGTAAACTTGTTGCAAAAACTAGCAACGGGCCGGGGTAGGTCCGCGCACCGACCGGGCCAGTGATTTCGGCTCACGGCCCTGCCCGTCACGTGAACATTGGTCACGTCAGCATTTTCGGCACGCCCGATAAGGCAAGTGAATCTTTTAAGTCTTTTCAAAAATGCAAAATTACGTATACATACATCACTAGGTAGGTAGACGTCTCGATAGAAGGAAAATGTAAATCAGAATTTGATGTTATTTTAAAGATTTTGATTTCAAACATCGCACTGACTGAAATTAAGAATTTGGTTAAGAGGAATTATAAAATTGTCTCGGAATTTGCTGCCTATTGGAGAGTTTGGCATATCTCTTGTGCTTTTCCTCCAGCCTCAATTTTGGATTTTATTAACCAATAATAAACAAGTTTTGTACTACTGGTGGTTTGTACTACTACATACTGGTAGAGGCTGTTTTATATATTTATATACATTTTTATATGTTTTATATACGTATGTTTATATGTTTTTTCATGTTTTATATACATATTTAGATTAAAATGTCTTACATTAAGCTTATACTTTAGCTTCCACTCAATAACAAAAAGTTGAATCGAAAACCGGATTTCTGATTAGTGCTCAGTGCCCAACCAACTCAGTGACAACCCCTATATGCAAGCTTTTAGTAAAATTTTAAGGGAACAAAAATATTTTGATTCAATTGGTCTGGTTGTCTTATACCCAACTTAACATTTTAAATTCATTAATATTTTTAAAATTCTTAATTTTTATATTTTTGAATTTATCAGCCTACAACATCGAGATTCCATGGTGGAAAATTGAAGGACATAGACAAAGGGCGCAAAACATTAAAATGACCAGCGCCTTTGACATTTTATGCATTGTTTTTCTGGTTTAACAATGTGTAATTTTCAGAAAAATGTTTTTGACTATTGAATGAACTAAATAAAAGATTTGAAGAGCAATTTCTCTGTGAAACTAAAGTAAATTTCTCTGCTTCTGGGATAAGGCTCCAACCTTCCCAAACCCTCGGGAAAATGTTGGATATTTGGGGATGCCCCTAGTCCCCCGCCAAATTCTGGATCCTACAGTTCTTAATCTGATAACCTACATAATATTTTTGACAGACTCTACTTGCTGTGTTTCTTGACGTGTATGGCTGCTCCTTCCGCAATTCACCTGTGGTGCTATTAGGTAGATAGGATAGCATGAACTACTTTCTGCAGAGGTAGAGTCTGCTCACGTACGTATGTCACCAGGGTTTGTTTACAAAACGATGTATTAAGTGAAATCCGAAGATAATCAAAGAAAGGCAATTTTAAACGAGATCCCTAAATAATTTTAGGCATATACAAAGGCTTATACATACTTACGTAATTACTGGATATATTTGGATTAATCAGGTTTAGTTAATAGGTCATAATCTTATTTGGTATTTTAGTTCTTTTAGTCTGCTTAGCAACCGTTATAAGAAGCTTGGATTACAGCAAATATTTTCCATAAATATGGCATTAGCTTGCGATCAGCAAACAAGGCATATCTTCAGTTTCCTTTCTTACTCATTTCTCAGTAATCTTACTTACAGAGGAATTTGCAATGAACCAGGTTATAGCGACAATAGTTTATATTTAGCTTTAATGATTACATAGGTGATAAACTAAAAAGAAACTAGACAGAAACTGCAAGCACCATGAAACCATGGGACGATTCCATTAAACATCCACTCGCATTCACTAGCTAGTGATGCTAGTGCAAGTTGTCGAGTCAAGTGTACCATAAACGAGTACTAAATTAACTAAATTACAAACTCTCAGTGCTAGTGCAAAGACTAACACTGCGAGTGCGAGTTCTCAAGAAAATAACCATAATCACGTAAAAATCGCAAAAAATTCTATTCTCAATGAAACTTTGCAAAATATGCAGACATCCTAGAAAAGATTCCGAAATGTGCCGCTCTTGATTTTGAGTCTATTTTGATAAAAGATGAAAAGGTTTTCAATCTTTCATAATCACTTCTCTAGTCAAAATAGACTAGAGAACTAGACGGTTGCTAGTAGAGTATGAAATGTAAGATGAAAGTTTTATGGAACCCGATAAATCTGCTAGTGTTCACGTTAGCACATTGACACACATTCCGATATTACAATGTTATAATATAGTTAAACTAATTAAAGTATTAAAAATTAATGAAATATTTAGGAATAGCATTGAGAAGAAGGTAGTAAATATCAAACTAAAGTAAAGCAAAAGTAAAGTAAAAGTAAAATTTAACGTCTGTAGCATCTAACGAATTTCGTGAGTAATTTCCGATTTTATTGACATACATTATTCCGATGTTAAATGTTATAGATAAACTAATTACGGTATTAAAAATTAATGAAATAGTTATTAAATTAATATCACTAAGAAGAAAGTTAGTAAATATGGAAACACAAATTCCATTTTCAGACCCCTGAGAATTACTGATTCCTGAAAGGATTCCCCATTTCATTATGTAAAATTTACTAGTTACAATAAATGCATCGTGGAATGCACGTACATAGCCTTTTGTATTTGAAGATTTTAGAAAAATGGTACTCTTGCAGTATATAATTCAAATTGCCATTTGTGTATTTTGTGCGAAAAACGTTTTTTACAATAACAAAAGATGTTATTGATGGAGAGGGATCTGTGGGGATTTGCCGAGGGAACTGAAGCTTTACCTGCTGGCGCTACTCCGGGTCAAGAAAGGGACTTCCGAAAAAGGGCGAACAGAGCTTTAGCAACTCTGGTTCTGGGGTTAGATGACTCTCAGACTTTCTTGGTAAAGGCTGCCATGACTGCCCAGTAGAGACGTTCACTCAGGCCCGTCGGCCCGACCCGGGCCGGGCCTAGGTGAATAAATTTGGGAGCGGACCAGACCGAGTGCAAGAGCGGGCCGGGCTTCGGGCCCGGCCGAAATAGATTCACTACAGTTTTTTCTATATTTATTGCCTTTTAATAATATATATTTGCTAAAACGTCTCCAACCACATGCAGAAATATTTGAGGTCTTTTATCATTTTAAATAACTACTGAATCTTTTACATTTTTCGGAAACTATATAAATTTGATTGCTTTCATGGTTTTGTTGAAAATAGTTGCGAAGTTGTAAGTTTCTAAATGGTTCGTACTTCATTTAAGCATTTATGCAATAATTTGGAGCCATTGCAATAATTTAATTTTGAACGAAAATTCTTGGACTTGGCTTGACTTCAAATTCGTTCGTCAAAGGGTTGTAGGGGGTTCACTTCGTTTGCAAAGTGTTTTAAAATTCTCATAACTTGAAGCCAAGGTGTTGGGGAGAAAGAACGAGTGCACTGAAATCATATAATACAAAAACTTCACGAAAAATGTCAATGTTAAACTGTTTTTGCATACCAAAAAATTGACTACAGTTTGTTATTGTTTTAAACTTACGGGCCAGGCCGGGCCGGGCCTGAGTTGGAGCAGACCGGGCCGGGCCGGGCCGAGATCGAAATTCTTTGGAGCGGGCCGGACCGGGCCGACCCAAAATTTTCACGGGCCGGGCCGGGCCAGGCTTGAAAATTTCGGCCCGTGAAGGTCTCTACTGCCCAGGATGCGTGGGAAAACTTGAAGGCCCATTACGAGCGCAGAACGTAGGTGAATAAATTGTTTCTGGGAAGGAAACTGTTTCGCGTCGTGACGACAGAAGGCCAGGATATGTTAACGCATATCAACCAAATTAAAGATTTGGCGGATCAGTTGGCGACTATTGATGCCGTGGTCAGCGAAGAAGATTTGGTGACGATTTTACTGTCAAGCTTGCCGGATTTCTACAACAATCTAATCACTGAGTTAGATTCCCGAGATGGTGAGTTGACGTTCAGCTTCGCACAAAGTCGTCTCCTTCCAAAAAAGAGGCCAAAAGGAAACAAAATCAATAAGTCGTTGAAAGTCAATAAAAGGGTCTGTCAGCGCAAAGGTACAATGGTTCATACGCCAAAAAAGGTAACTGTTTCAAGTGTAACAAGCCAGGACAAACGAGTGCAAGTCAAAGAAACAATGGCTTTCCTATCGAACCTACAAAGGCCATCGAAAGTCACAAAAAGCGAGCGCCGCCTGTGCATCTGGTGACAGTTCCTCAGACGAGTCGTCCAATGGTGCTTTCCTGGCGACTGGTGCAGGTCAAAAAGTTCTCTCGCTAGTTGCTCCCAAAAGGATTGTGCTTGGTACATAGACTCTGGTGCTTCCCAACATATGACATGCAGGAGGGACTGGTTCAGAGACTTTGTGGAGCGGTATGAACAGGTAACGCTGGGAGACGGTAGGACCGTGGAAGCGGTTGGGGTTGGTACCGTCGTCATGACTTTGTTTCTTCCGAAGGGAAATAAAATTACTGAATTCAAAAAAGGTTTATTTTGTCCCAAAACTGACTTTAAATTTGTAGTCGGTGAAAGCTATTGCCATGAAGGCGGAAACGGTGGAATTCCTGAACGACAAGTCTTATATTTCAAGGAAAGGGCGAAATCTTGGCGTAGCTTCTCTGGCAGAAAAGTTGTACAAACTAAACTGCAAGTGGGCTGGCGAACAGTCCAACGTTGCTGGCATTGGGGATATTAACCTCTGGCATCAACGACTTGGCCGTCCCTGCGAGAAGAAGAAGCTCATGTCTTCTCAGCAGCTGATCAAGGGAATCAGGGTGAAAAATAGAGAGAGTTATCGTCTGTATATACGATCCAGGGAAAAGGAAAGTGTTCACTACAAGAGGTGTTCGTTTTGACGAACAAGTTTTTCCAGGTCTTGCAGCAAACGACAACAAGCCAGAACGGGAATTAGCTGAAGATGCAGACGTCGTCAACAGAAGAGAAGACACCGCCGATACCGGTCAAGTTGTGCGCCGGTCACGAAGAAGTCGAGAACACCCAACACCATACGACGAAACAGGAGAACGTCCACGACGAGCAGCGTCTGGCAGAGCAGTACACTGAGCCTGCATCTGTCAGGTTAAAGAACCTGTCATTCCTAAACTCCATTTCCTACGGCAACAAGACCATAACACAGAGATGTCTGCGTGTTACCCTGCCACCGATGTGAAAGCAGATGTCATCTTGCCAAGACATAGTAGCATGAAGCATAACTCTAAATATCCGCATTGGGGTTACAGACATTAGTGACTAAGATGTTGTGTTAAAATAGTTAAACATACATATAGTCTCTAATGCCTTCACTTAAGTTTTGTGCTACTAACTGAACGGCATTGTAACAACTATGTACAAACTGTTATAAGAGTAGCCATCGCCTGGTGATTCAGTTGCGTGCAGATTAAAGCTTATGTTATGTCATTAAGTACTCTGCCCAATATATCCAAAAAATAGCAGAATGCTTCCTGTTTCGCTGCTTGTTTCACAGCAAGGCTTCATAGTTCAGTGCGCGACATAAGTTTTGAGGATACCCTTAGGTTTTGATGAAGCAACATTAGGCGGAAACTGTTTGGAAACAATTCGAAGACGTAACACTACATAACAAAACCAACTAGGAAAGGTAGCACATACGTACGTTCTGATCGAAGCAATTATCAGTTATAAAACTTCCATGTTTCACTTTTTCACTTATTTTTCATGTTGAAGACGTGTTGTTCTCAAGCTCTATCATACGTGAACGTCGACAATGAAGCCTAAAATGTACATGAGTCTTCGAGAACTAAATGAAAAGTGGGAGTCCTTATCAGCACAGCATCTCAAAAACAGGCTTCCCTGATGAACATTGGTAATCTAAAATATTTAATTCATTATAGCTGAAACTCAGCAGTTGATAGGTTAAAGGTACAATAAATTGCCCTCTGTCAGCTCTTCTTTTCGAGCATAGAAACGGTTCGACACAAAACTTTCATTTTTCAAACGGCTAATTTGTTCTCAAGTCGCAGTTGACTCATTTTATGCTCACTAATCTTTGTCGGATTTTCAAATCAATTCAATTATTATTGATTTCGATTACTTCAGTTACACACCACCAAGCTCTCTGTGATTATCTTTCTAAGCTTCAACATCACAGCTGACTGCTTTCAGGCGGATGTCACTAAAAAGCCCATGTCTACAGTTGGGATTTTTAATTATATGTAGGAGATGTGTAAGGGAAGCAGGCATAGGAAAGATTGATAAGCCTGCAATGGGAGTTCAGCTGATGGTCCCGTGGTGTAGTGGTTTAGCATGTCTGACTCTAGAGCAGAAGGGCCGTGGTTCGATCCCCGGCGGGACCAATTCTTTACTTTCAATCCTGAATGAAAAGCTGAACCTCCCTCTTCCCTTCTCTCTTCTAGGTCCTGGTTTCGTGGGTACGAGGGTGCCTGACGCCTCCCGTTCGGGCTTGTCCTTGGTTTCTTCCTGATCCGCCAGCCCTGGTAGAAGCGCTACAGATGAGCCTATGATAGCTCTAAGTGTCATTACATTACAGTTTTCGGTTAGTTAATTCCCTGTTGAGCTGTAAAGGCAAATGCTAGCAGTATATATATATATATATATATATATATATATATATATATATATATATATATATATCTTATCTTGATAGTGAGTTGTAGGGAATTACTACAATAAACAAACAACAAACATATTTGGCAACAAAATGCAATGAAAGCGTGCTGAACCCATAACACAGTGGTCCGTGGATCGTAACCACGCACTGCTTACTAACATTTATTTGTAGCATCTTGCTATCCTCAAATTGTTGGGGACTCAGTTCTCATTTGATTTAAAGTGATTTCAAGTGTTTACGTGATAACGTAAAACTATAGCCAGTAATGAAAACTGTAACGATAACTCCAAGTTCTAGCTGAACGGTTTCTACATTTATTTTAATACCACAAGTATCATTTCTATTCCAACGCAGATATCATCGGTTCAAACAAGTAGTCAGCCACCTCATATGTATGTGCTTGTGCTTCAACTTAGATTGGATTCTTTGGATGTATAGGAATCGGTAAATTTAAAAGGTATTCCCTCCAATTTTCTAATGGGATTGATGTCAGAAATGTGCTCGTTAAGGGCAGCATTCTATTATAGATACCCTTCCTTCCCTTATTGTGTCTTCAGTTTGTCTTGGAGCCCTCGTCCATCTTGTGCAAACACTACTGATGAATCCGCCACATATAAATTGTATCATATAAACTAAATTAACCACCCATGGCCATGATAGTTAAATAATGTATTAGCTTACATGTGGTACACCTACGCGCGGTCCTTAGAAACGGTAGGATGTGGTATGTATATTTGAGTACTTTAACTGTCGAAATGTTCCAGACTTATCCATATTTTGATAAACACACGACTCTTCCTCAAATAAATTAGTAGTAGTTTAACTTTTCCACATTCCACACCTTACCAGTTTACTCACATAAACTCCCAAACCACACAGTCCTAGCTCTAGAAGCTTTCAAGTCGTTTGAGGCTCTAAACAATTTTTTGGTTACTGCTATTAAGTATATATTAACCTTAATGTAAAATACGGTGCAAAGTTGAATCTACCAGACCCTAGGACCAGCTCATGTGGCTTTAACTTAAATTTTTAATTAAACCAGCTCAAACCCATCGGTAGACCTTCGGTAAGCTACAACCCTCTACCTTGCGTAGTTTTACTGCTGAGACAAATATTCTAACAAAAGGTTTATCGGCATTTAATTTTAAACAGTAAAGATCTTTATGGGTCTGCTACGAGCGCAATTAAAATTTTTATAGAAGCGATTTTTCATGGTATTTACAATTGCTGTACCAATACTCAAATTCCATACCAAGTTTGAGATATGGACATGCAAGGTCTGAAAAAATGGCCTTTTTGGAGGTTACTTGGAGAAACTTACTCTGACTCACCAGCGGTAAACAAGATTTGGGGTTAATGTGAGAAAAAATTCAGAAACTTAACTTTTAATGATTTTTCAACAATGCAGTTGGACCCACAACGGCTCAAAATTCCCTACGATATAAAGGTTCTCGGATTCGGATCAAATAGAGCCAAGACGTTGCCTTGTGTATGGCACTTAGTTTATGATAGAAATATTAGTCCTTTCCGTGGTCCGCATAACTAACTCTGTTCTGAGTAAGCGCGGTTGAAAGGTTTCGGTTATTTCGCCTCAGAAAGGACTGCTGTCGACTTCGAAAGGTTTTCCGAAAGAACGTTTCTTATCTTAGAACTGGGGTTTTGGTGATTTTTGCACATCGACAGTGCTATCACAAAAATCAATTGGATGTCCTTAACTGTTACGGTGTGACTAATGGGAGCTATACTAAGTTGTGAACTGTGTAAATAAATAATGTTAAATAATAATAATAATAATAATAATGTAATAAATAATAATAAATAACTGTGTAAATAATAATGTAAATAAATAAATAATTAATAATAAATAATGAAAACCGTTCTGAAGTTGCAATTTCCTGTATATACGGGTGTTCCGCAGGGCCCTATTGGTGCAAATTCTAGCGCATGCTTTGAACGAACAGTGTTCGGAGTTTAAATTTAAAAGTTAAAATAGACAACTATACATCAAAAAGCATCTGCGGCTTCCTGTTTTGGAGAGCAACATCAAGTTTTTGGGTATTTACGTTGAACTGAAATTATTTCTTGAGGTTCACCTAGTTTGGACAGATGCTCTCGGAAATCGATTTACTCATTTTCCGTTCTCCTATTGATAAGAAATCTACTAAATCAATAATAAACAAATTGTATACTATAAAAATGCCAAACATATACGAAAGAAAGTCATCCACCTGTGATAGAGAGCCATGCAAGAGTAGAAATATGTAATATTCGTAGAAACATCCTTTGCTTTCAAAATTATTTTTAAATATTTCTAAGCAAGCAAATTTTGTCAGAGAACAGTTCCCTTAGGTAAACTGTGTGTTCCTATGATCCATAAAATGAGGAAACTGAAAGATCTAAATGAAAGAAATATCTCATTTTATTAAGACATAAAATGACTTATTTTGTTGACATTGTTTTATGTCTACAACAGTTTATGGTGAAATACGGCTCGGAACAGTTTTAGGACGACTGTGCTAACATCCAAAATTGCCTTTGATTTGTGTTGCAGGTAGCTGATTTTTGAGTCCCTCCAAACATGGTGTCTTATTTTAAGCTGTTATTCCTGCTTTTGGTAGTTTTTATCTGCAGCATTCAGTCCATGGACCCTCCAGAAAGACGAGTCTTTCTAACCAGATACCGTAAATCAGGTAAGTGGACACAAATCAGTATTTTCAGTATCCAACAAACCGTGTATAAGCAAATTCTCAATCTAGAAAGAATGTGAAAGAATTTCGTTCGTTTGGATTTGATCGCTCGCTGATACTGCTAGAAACGTTTGAGGCTTTTTGAAACAAACGTTACAAAATGTTGGAAAAGTTACTGTAACATAGAAAAATAAAGTTTAATGAGGAATTGGGGCATATCACACGGATCTGCTGACGCAAACACCAATCTAATGTTAAGGGCATGTCATATCGTTACGTTATTTTAAAATATTCAAATTAAATTAAACGGTTTGTTGCATCTGACACCTTACTTGTTTTGCACTAACTTACAATATGACAAACTTTTAGCAAAATTGACTAAAGATAATTGCTGGCGATTCACTTCGACGCAACCTCTCAGTAAAATAGTACATACCTTCCTTCTAATTCAAGAACCACTACCGTGATATTTATGGCCAAAATAAGCTGTTCACAGCTTCACAGCGTCATAGTCAACAGTAACTATATAACTTTATATAAATATAAATTGCGAATATTACTTGCCTCTGATTAGCTATTTCAGACAACTACGGTTCATCAAGATTTTTCCTGCAACCAAAAGCCCACGTAGTTTCTTGTAAGTTGAAATAATTACTTGTCTTGTTCCGTTAGACGTTAAACATTTACAATTACATGATGCACCACTGCAAGAGCCATTTTGTTTATTAAAGATAAAGAGCGCTTTCCGTGTTCGTTCATTCCGTACTTCGCTTCGTGCAACTGTTGAGGCGATTTTGTTGTCGTGAACGCTAAAAGACGCGTCAACGCGTCCACTTATAGCATGCACTTTTAGCAATTTGAAAGACCACTATAGCGGATTGACGCTAGCAATCACTTGTAGAAATCAAAAGTCCTAAGCCAGAAACTCACGGGTCCAAGTGAAAGCCCGAACCGCCCAGAAGCTTTTGGGCCCCTGACCGGGCCTTGCCTTGCCTTGCCTTGCATTGGTTATGCGTATTGCGTATTTGTTCAAGCACGAACACAGCTCTAAATGTATTGTAATGTAATGATGATTACAAGGCTAATAAATGTAAACTTGCTTCACTTCCTTTCCATGTGAAGTTTGTTTTTTAGTATTGCCACAAAATCTTTATTCACAACCAATCTGGCAGTTTGGACAAGAAATGCCTACTGAACCTTAATGATGCTACAGGATTTTGAAAACTGGCATAATTTTGTACATATTTGTTTGTTATGTGTAGAAGCGATTCAGACAAAATAGCTTAGAAACGTTTGCGAAAACAGTTCAGGATTATATAGAAAAGTAGTATATAGTAATTAAACTGTCACTTCCAATAACACTATCACGTTGTGATAAAGGTCCTTTTATGCATTGGCAAAATAAAGATTTAAGAATGGATAGAGAATTGCTGTGCCCGTTAACTTCTTTCAAAAAAGCAGGGCTTACACAAACTAAAATGTTGATATCGTTTGAGTCGTATTAAGGTCGATCGTGTCCTGGTTTTGTCTGCTGCGCTGAGTGGCTTCTTCACAAATGCTTTCCTCTTATAATGTTAAAGACGGGCTTAGCTGATAAGCCTGATAAGCCTGATATTAGCCTGATAAGCCTGATACTGAATAAGTTCGACTGATAACCTGTTGTCCGACTGCAGTGGGAGGATCATGGTTTATGTTCAATTTCCAAGTCAAGTTTCTGATACAGTAGGCAATTTGAACTAACACCAAGATACAATTAACTAGTTTTCCTAATATAAGTTTCTCTGCAAGTCACCTCCTCCCCCGTTAAAGTTGTATCACGTTTCACTGGTCGGATCGGGCAAATAAACAAATCACGGGATGCAACTGTTTCCCGTCTACGTCGGCTATCGTGGCATCGATGGTAATTTAGGGGGCACGGTTGTTATCACCAACAGAAAGCTAACCAGGGGCCGGCTCCATAAAACTTTGACTCGCATGCTGGTACTAGCATGCGAGAACTCGCAATGCTAGGGCTTAGAGACCTTCACGGGCCTGAATTTTCAGGCCCGGCCCGGCCCGGCCCGTAAAAATTTCACCTCGGCCCGGCCCGGCCCGGCCCGGTTGAAAATTTTTCGACCTCGGCCCGGCCCGGCCCGGCCCGCTCCAACTTAGGCCCGGCCCGGCCCGGCCCGTAAGCTCAAAAGTTAAGCCCAACCCGGCCCGGGCCCGTTTTGTCGTTAGCCAAAATCAAAGTAAGGGATTAAAATGCATAGAATATTATTCCTCATGGCAGATAGCATTTTTAAACGATTTCTCGTAGCTCATGTTTATTTAGAGCGATTAAGAACAGTCAGCGGTTCCGTTCTTGCTTACAGGAAAGAATACACTGACTGACCAGTTTCGTTGATTCAAATATAACTTGCAATTAATTAGGAAACTATACTTTCCAAATATTAAAAATAATTATATAAATAACTAAATTTCAGATGCTAATGTACAAATTCTAGCTAAAGGTTACGTTATATAAACGCAAATGAGCTAAGTGCATACGCCAGCAACTCTGAAAAAGAAAGGAAATCAAGTCAGATCGGAATAAAAGAACAACGATTATTCAAAATTATATTTGGAAAAGAATAAAATCTCCAGTATAAATTGCCGAAACTAAAAAGAAGACAAAACCTTCTGATGAAAACAGCAGGCCCGGCCCGAAGCCCGGCCCGTTCTAGTACTCGGCCCGGCCCGGCCCGGCCCGCACCCAAATTTTTCCTACCTCGGCCCGGCCCGGCCCGGCCCGTTTCACCTTAGGCCCGGCCCGGCCCGGCCCGCGGGCCGGGCGGGCCGGGCCGGGCCTACGGGCCTGAGTGAAGGTCTCTACTAGGGCTAGTCGTCGACTCAAGTGTACCATAAAACTTTTCGCTTGACTCGACGAAATTAGCTAAGCGAGTGCGGCGACTCGACAAACTAGCAGTGCTAGTGCGAGGACTAATACTGCGAGTGCGAGTTCGCCAAAAAATAACCATAATCATATAAAAAAATCGCAGAAAATTCAAGTCTCAATGAAACTTTGTAAAATTTGCCAGGGGCCGGTTCCATAAAAGTTTGCGAGTACTAGACTCGACAACTAGACTCATGCTAGTTTTAGAGTCTAGTGCCTCAAGTGTACCATAATACCCTCGCAGTCGAGTAGCTACTAGCACTCGACTTGCGAGTCTAGCTTCTCACAAGTTTGAACACTAGTAGACTAATCGGGTTCCATAAAACTATCGTCTTGCCTTGCTAGTACGCTACTAGCATCCGTCTAGTTCTCTAGTCTATTTTGACTGGAGTAGTGATAATTAAAGTTTTATAACCTTTTCATTTTTTATCAAAATAGACTCAAAATCAAGAGACGCACGTTTGTGAATCTTTTTTCGAATGTCTGCAAATTTTACAAAGTTTCTTGAGACTTGAGACTGAGGTTGAGACTTGAATTTTCTGCGATTTTTTATATGATTATGGTTAGTTTTTGGCGAACTCGCACTCGCAGTATTAGTCCTCGCACTAGCACTGCTCGTTTGTCGAGTCGCCGCACTCGCTTAGCTAATTTCGTCGAGTCAAGCGAAAAGTTTTACGGTACGCTTGAGTCGACGACTAGCCCTAGCATTGCGAGCTCTCACATGCTAGTACCAGCATGCGAGTCAAAGTTTTATGGAACCGGCCCCAGCTCACCTTTTCGACTAATAAGTTTTCGGTTTTTTAACTAACAGCTGTTTTTGTGGAGAGCTGACTCACTTGCCAGTAACAAACTTTCAAACTTTCCTTGGAATTATTTTGGCTCCTTGCACAGGGGCTGACGTGTTCATGGTCCACCCAGATTTGGTTTAAGCACTACCAGTTAAGCACTACCAGTGGCGATGTCACCTGAGGAACCGGATTAGCTCCTCTAACAGTTTCTGTGTTGTTTGATCACTTTGATAGGGAACTGGAAAGTGCTTGGCTCAAAACGCCCTGGGGGAGCACGCCCTTATAATGCGTACTTTCAGAGAATACAAACAACTAGACAGAAATCATAGAAATAAGATCATAGAAAAATCAATGAAAAATTGATTTCTGTGCTCTGGAGTTCGGAGGTCTGAATGCTGTTTCTACTGCTATGCTTATCTAATGCTTATGCTATGACTCCTACATGCAAGAGATTACACTTACGAATGTAATTTTAGTTTTCCCCCCAGCTTTTTGCATTTAATTCATGAACTCAGTGTTTTATATTTAGCGTCACTGAACAAGCAAGGTACGCTTTTCAGTAATAGTAGGATGCCTCCCTTTCATGTCAGCTTTTTTGTGTCTAATCCAATCATTCAGGATGTGGAAGGAAAATCTTACGCAACATTTTTATTCTAAAAATTGGCATTGCGAATTATGTATAGTAGAAAGCTTTAACTGAAAGTGCATTATCTGAACATGATGCCGTATCAACCGAAAGTGTATTAATTAGCAGAGATTTATTCTCAGAGCAGCAATACTCATTTCAACTCCTCACTCCAGGAAGAAATGTTTTCGTAATCCGTTTGATTTGCGCAACCAACAAAAACCATAGACACAGTCTGTAATCTATCTAGATTTTCTAAAAAGGACTGCAACCAGAATAATTAATGGTTCACTGTTGGCTGATTTTGCTACGATATCCATTATCAGTAAGAAAATACCATTTCTATAGCTGGATCCCATCGGAAATAGCAAGAAGGTTCCATATTTAATGAATTTTTTAAGTGTTTTAAGTGTATTGAGTATAAAATGAAACATATCACAGGCAATAGGTATGCAATAGTTATAGAAGCAATCTGAAAAGTATTTGTAGCTGATTTCTGTTACTGTGGGTTTGTTTAAAAATTACGATTTAAAATTTAAAATTAAATTTAAAGTCACAGTCACAGTCAAAGTCAAATTTGAGTCTATTTTGATAAAAAATGAAAAAATTATCACTACTCCAGTCAAAATAGACTAGAGAACTAGACGGATGCTAGTAGCGTACTAGCAAGGCAAGACAATTCGAAGTTTAAAGCAATTTTAAAAACTTTCTGTTTATGGTTTATTAGTTTTCGATCCGTTGGAAATTTGGAGTCAACTAATCCGAAAAAGGATCAGTAGCACTTTTTATCGTAAGTTCCTTGAAAGCATTTCTTCGCTTCTTGGCGGGGCGATTTCAACTGGCAAAACTGTCTTGATTGTTTAATTAGCTTCTGCTTTGCTGTCAGTCTCATGATTAGCAGTTTTACTATCGACGTCATAGTTTTGTTTTATCTTCATCCTTTACCAATTGTCTCTGTTCCCATTGAACTGAATCTCACAGCTGACAGTTCATGTCCTAAGTCAAGACTCAGGTACGTATATTTTCCCTGTGTATTGGTAGCGTGGAAGGCAATTAGGCAGATATGATTTAGCAGGCAGTGAGGTTGAATCCAAATATTCTAAGTGCACCATCGGTTAAACCACAGAGTTTTGTCGACTGAGATTAGCGACTGCGTACGTACTGCGATAGTAATCATTTATTAAATTTTTTCTCACATCCTGGCACATAAGTATTTCTTCACTAGCTTTATGTGCTGCAATCCGATAAATAACAAAGACAGGTCAAGAATTAAGATACCACATAACTTCGCTTTAGTTACATTCCCGATGAATACTCTGTTCATAGCGTAGCATAGCCTGCTGAAATTAATTAAAAGCCTGGCCTTAAGCATTAAAAATAAATGATCTTTACTTTTCTTCAAATCTTAGTCCATCAATCCCACATTATCTGAGGACGTTGTATTCCACCGATTAAATAAATAGTTTCAAACAGTGTTACAACATCTGCATAAGGAATACATTTTGGGTGAGCTTGATCGAAACTCCAGAAATAACAATTAATACATAAGCTTGCTGAATTGAACTCATTGGCACTGATTCGCGTATGAACTTTCTCGCTAAGGTTATGCCTATGTGGCTCAATTGGCTGCTCTCCTCAATTTAATGTTTCGTAAATTCGGTAAAATTTTATATTCATTTCCTTTAAATCTTTACCTCGCTTAAAATCACTTAATTTAAACCTTTTGGAGAAGCGTCTCATACCCAACTACGAATTTCTTTTAATAGTGTCCAGTGGTGATTTGACCTTACAGCTTCATAGCAAGTAAGGTAACTTGGTAACAGTTTCTTTAAAGGTTTAATACCTAATTTAACGACTAATAATACTCAGAGCTCCGAAACTGCGCTTTTAACTGTGAACACATATGGCTGCTTGATTAGTGGCTTATAATTAGTGGCTGCTTGATTCGTGTCTGGGGAGTTCTTATTCTGCGGCTATTCAAAGATTTAATTGAATCGAACCTGGGATTGTAGGCGTGAAACTTTGCAGAAAAAGGAAGCTATAATCCCAGGATAACAGTTGTTTGAAACTATAAGTTACTTTCACTCACCGATGGAGTAAGACTGATATAGTTTGAGTAACGACTTTGCCTACACGTTTGAGACTTTCCCTTTTAAAGGACCAGGATTTTAACATATTCGAAAATGGATCATTTGTTTACCTATTTTGGGACTGCATATTTTATGAGTCAAAGTTTCACACCCTCCGCTTGCGGTCACTCAGATGTAAAAGGGTTTAAGGTTTTGAGGTTTAAGGTAATATAAGGTTTCCGTACTAGGTCTTCTGTTATTGTGAGCTGTGAGTATATTAGCAAAATACTTTAAAAAGCAGCTTCTTCAAACAAGAAGGGGACAGGCAATTTTGACCGAATCAATTCCACCACTTCCCTGACTGGAACAGAGAACTCTACAATTTGCAATCTGCGAGTATATTGGATATATATTGTAGTGTTGGGATTGGCCGAAAATTTCCATGGTTGGCTTGGCTTGGCTTGGCCGGAGTTTGAAGTTGGCCGGCCAATGGCCAACGGCCAACTGGTTGGCCGTTGGCCGCTCGTTGGCCGTTGGCTGTTTCTTGGCCGTAAGCTATTGGCCGTTCTTTAGCTATTTGTCAACGTTGGCGAGCTGGAATTTACTATTTTTATTCGTCTACCGTGCTTAATTAGGTGTCAACTTAATTAAACTTTATTTCAATAGTAGAATTTACAATTTACAATATTTGTAAAATAGTTTTTCCAAACATTTAGCTCCAACCCGCGATAACTCTGTTTTAATTTTGCTGGATGACCGCAATAAAGTGATGAGACGTTCACCGCCAGACAAATTTAAAAACTACGTTGTTAGCACACTTAAAATTTGCATGCAATTAGCAAACTTAATTGTAAAATAACGCTAATAACGATAAAAATTGTCAACATCTAAGTGAAAATCTGTAGTACTGTATCTAATGTAACGTTTATACAGCAACATGTTTACGATATTATGCAGCAAAATTAAATTTTTCAACACAGTTAACGCACAAGACCAGCAAATTTGAGCTTGGCCAGCACTCGGCCATTGGCCAGCCAACGGCCAACGGCCAGCCAGTTGGCCGTTGGCCGTTGGCCATTGACCGTTGGCCGGCCAACGGCCAATGGCCGGCCAAGCCAACTGGCCGAGATTTTCTCGGCCAACGGCCAATGGCTTGGCCGGCCAATGGCCCGCCATTGGCCAGCCATTGGCCACACCGGCCAATGCACAACACTAATATATTGACAGCAATATTAGTAATAATATTGAGCTGGATGCTGACTCGATAGTAGTCGAGCTTAGACAAAAACTGTTAATCAGTTAACCTAATAACGAGTAACATTAGAGGTCATTTTGCTGCGACAAGGAAGTCATCGGGATATCGCCATATTAAACATCTATAGGTAGGAAGAGCTAAAGCGTCTAATGTGAACTTTTAGTGCATAATCTAGTGCAATAGCATAATTCCGTACATTTATCTACCAATCGTATATAATAACATAGTTCAAAAGTACCACCCGTGAGACTCCCACATGGCGGGAACAGAGGCTGAGGTCGTCCCACAAGTAGGAATTCCGCAGTGAAAGTGTTAAAATGAACGCGTCGTTGTCAGGTCACAAATAGTTACCTGTATGAGAATAAACAGGCGATAGGCATAAAGTGGAGTAGTCATCATTGTGAATTAAGCTTTTCATATTTCTCATAAGAAACCATAGTGCTGTTGAGTAGTTACCTAAGTATCAATACCTATGTGGTGCATAAAATTAAGCGAAACACTTTGTTTGTATGTTCAAATCAGCCCTATTACTATAATTACGGACAACTAAGTTAGCGTCATAAGTCATGCAGGGGTGCTGGCTTGTACCGGTCAAGTACTTAACAGGTAATAATTGTTCCTATTACATTGCTGCTAGTATCATTGTGAATATCATAGTAAGTATCGTCTTACACCCATGGTGAGACTATTACTTAAATTTTACCTAACTCCATTCATTCAGTTTTGTTCAGCATGTCCAACCTTCAAGTGGATCAAGTTACAGTTGATATACAAATCCAGATTCAGTAAATTGTAACTATTAGTTTGGCTAGGCATGAGGACTGTCCGATCTGTTTGCTTGATTAAATCCCAGCTTAACAATGGCTGATCTACAGGTGGTGCTTAGCAGACGGTAACAATCTCTCAAGTCAGCTGAGACAGGAATGCCTGCCTGGAATGTCTTAAACTATCTAAAAAAACGATATTGACTGTTAATCTGTTAGTATGTTTTAATCTTTGCATGCACTTTGATATTAAGTTTTGCTTTCTGTCACACCTGTTTTTATACATTCTGGGATTTTCTGTTGCGCTTCTCATATCCTTTGTCGCTCTCAATTAGCGTAGCCCTCGCCCAGTATTCATCCAATAATCTCAAACTATAAGATAATGTTGTAGTAGACTGCTTTAATCCTCCGGTAGTATGTGCAAAGAATTCTAATTGAGGCCATTGTCGAAACCTACACAGTTTGTCGCTTTCCTTGGTAAGCAGTCAGCATTAGTGTTGTTGCCCGGCCGGTTTTTTGACTCGGCCGGCCGGTGATGCAAACCGGCCGGCCGGCCGGTCAAAAAAGGCCGGCCGGTACCAGTTTTGTCCTATCTTTCTTGTATTTTGCAAAATATTTAGCATTAATTGATGCATAGAGTTACTCTTGATTATGTATAACAGATAAAATCAGGTAGTGTCCTTTTTCTAATGACCGGCCAGCCGGCCGACTGCTTCTGACCCGGCCGGCCCGCCGGCCGGATGTTGGCCGGCCGGATTGTCGACATAGTGGGCCGGCCGGCCGCCGGCCGGCCGGGTTTTCCTCAACCGGCCAACAACCCTAGTCAGCATGGCTTTGTTGCGCTCTTTCTTAAAGTCAAAGCCAGAATGGATCGCTGCTCAATTTTGCTTTGGGCCATGAGAAAATCCTTTCAACAGCCAATGAATGGAACTTTTCTTTTGAAGCGAAATCTAATTCAGGGTGTACTCAAAGTTGCCAGTTGCTCACGTGAATAGTGTATGCTTGTTGTACTGTAGCCTTGATGGAGGGGAGGAACAGACCATGAAATCAAGTATTTCATTTGAATGGGTTGAATAAAAAGCTTCAAGATTTTTCTTCAGAGGTTCATCGAGATCCATTCTCTGAGGATAACTCACATTTTTGGGGATCTTTTCGCATTTCAATCATTACACTGTTCCAGTGGAAAGACAAGGTCACTGTAGCTCAAAAAGCGCAAAGATGCAAAGTTCACCAATTCACGTGCAGGGACTACACGAATGTCTGAGCTTAGCAAAAACTTGTGATCTTTCGACTTTTGTTAGTCTGTAAACAGGAGTAAATTAGTAAATAAACAAATATAGCTGGCAAAATCATGCACCTGCACAACCTGTTACAATTTTGGCACAAAGCCAAACTAGTTTCCTGGACAAATGATGAAATTTTGAGCCTTTTCGAACCGGTTCAGCAGATAAGAAAAATTACTGTAGCTCTGCCAATGATTAAGCATTGATTTATGTTATGGTAAATAAAATATGTCCTGATTTCATCAGGTGGGACTACCAGTTTATCAGAACTGTAGCAATTTTTATAGCCTGGTTAAGCCTGGCTGAGTATTTTCTTTTAACTTAGATAACAGTTTGCTGCCGTGCCATTTCCGCCTTACAGTCCTTCATCTGCTAGTAAGGTAGGTATAACTTTTCTTGGCTTTGCTTTCAGACTTATTTGAACAGTCTGAAAATTATTAGAGGGATTAGCGCGGTTTCTGCAACAAAATTTCTGTTGTAGCTTTTGCGCAAATGAAATGTTCCCGAGTGGCTTATTTTGCAGAGCTACGATAACTACCATAAACTTGGTCAGCTGGAGTGCCAGTGTGTAGGTTTTTAGCAACTTAAAACTAAGCCAGACTGAAGAAAATTCAGCAGCATACATTTGTCTGAGAAAACGGTGTGAGAATGAGTTAAAATATTTTAGTTCCAGAGGATTCTGGGATTCTTGATTTTATTAAAACGTTTGATCTAAAACTACCTATGTAGTATTGCCTTTTCTGCTGGAGTTGTTGGCGGTCGATTTTGATTGGATCTATAACTACGTGTATACGTCTGGTTAAAAATTTTTTGTTTGGGTGTTCTTGTGTGTTCTGAACATTTCCGAGAATAGATCCGAAACTACCCAGTTTCAAGTTGTGAGGGTTCCAGATTCTGTAGTCTCCGGGAATTGTGAGTTTATAGACTTTGTTATTCTAATACAGGAATTGCTCATCTCGGCATCAGCTTTCGACTGACGCATATTGTGGGTATTGGATGTCGTCTCACAAATGTCAGTCCATATGTCAGAGAAAAGACAGCAGGTTCCCCTTTCCAGTTCAAGCCATAAATACCTTTGTTCGTGAATGCGAAGAGCACTCGCGAAATTGCGTTTTTTCATAACTTTGTCGGCTTAGGCTTTCTTGCTCACGAATGTACCTCTGTTCCTGCAAGTTTGATGACTATATTTACGTACTATGAATATATGGGATGTCGACGTCGAGTAGAAAAGAGTCCCTCTGTAGTCAAACAACGTGCTGCATACAGTCGCATGGAAAAACTATTTGAACCTGTTTTCCCGACGGGCAACGAGAGTTATTGGGGGCATTTATCTTAAGCAGTTGGTCATCGATGTTTAATTGCTATTTTCGATTCGAATATTGAGTTCTTTCCATTATTATATAGCTGATTGGTGGGAGTTGGGGTTATTTGCAAATGGTAATCTACATATGTAAACACCTTCCAACAGTTTCATACAGTAAAATCATGATTGCAAACAGTTAGAATATTTAGAAATAAGGTAGAATTTGAAACAGTACGTTTCCTTAATTTTTATACCGCCGGAGGCGGTATACTTGTAATGGGTTGACCCATCTGAATTCATATGTTTTGCATGTAAATTGCTTGGCGCGGAGGATTTCCGTCCTATCTTCAACACATGTCCCTGTTAAGCAGGTTTTTTTGCCCAACAATTTTTCTAAGATTTTGCAATTTTTAGAGCATCATTACAGTCGATTTAGTTCATTTTCAATGCCCTGTAAATTGTTTTGCAAACGATCACTCTCTGCCTTTTCTCATACTACAGAAAATCGGGCGTTATTTGCTGTCACTTGATTGGCAGGGTTTAACAGATCAATAAATAGCTAAAACTGTTGTTACAATTTTCGTGTGCTAAGACTGAGTTTGAGCTTGCACTGTATTTATTTCATTAGTGTTTGCTTTGCTTTAGAATTTAGATAAAATAAATTGTTTAAAATAAACATATATAGATAAATGATAATTTTCTCTCTCGCAGTTTACTCAATAAAAACGTTATAGTCAGAGTAGTGTAGTGGTTAGGGTGTCCGCTTGGCGCTGGTCCGGACACAGATCGAATCCTTCTTCCAGTAGAATTTTGTTTCACAATTGGCAATGGCAAATGGCAATAAAATACTCCCATTCTTTTGTCTTAGAGACGGCAAATGTCGGGGAGTTGAAACTTTGGTCAAAAGCTAACGTCACCGTACACTATGATCATACTATGAACAGTATGATGAAAACAAACAAAACGTTGAACACATAAATTCCAAACTCTACGGCGGTATTATTCCCCTTTTAAGGGGTAACTTGTTATCTTATTGCCATAAGTGAATGGGCGGGTTAGCTTTCAAAAGTATGATTTTATGCGAAATATAGGTATATAAGTAAAGTGAATCATGTTGCAAATTGGATGTTCGACGGACCATATGGAATTAATTCAGTCTTTATTACGAAATTGCTGCTACTGACAGTTTCAGGATTTACTCAGCCTGCGTAACGATCAGAATAATGGATAAATCCAGAAAATCTCTGGGTACTCAATTAGAGGATGTGTGGGTGAACGTCTCTTACAGGGTTCTAAACTGCGCCTACAGTTACATCAGCTTAACTGTATACTAGCTTGCATCTTGAGCAGATTAAATCATTCAGTATTATCTTCGCTCGTCCAAGAAAGTGTCAATGATGATTTGTCTAGAACTGTGTTTTTGGGAAGTCAACTGCACTGCTTGATGGTTGTAGAGTTAGAGTGCTCGAAGCGGTCAGTCGTCTGTAAAATTCATGGCATTGTCCTGAGAGCAACTTGTTGTGCGTGTACTACTATTTTAACATCATTGACCTCGTCATCAGAGAAATCTGCGAATTAGTGGATTGAACTCGGAGAAGAGTCACTGTGTGTTTGTTTAGTTTACGTAAGAAAGAGCAGGATCAGAACTTTGCTTTTTTAAAATAATTTTTTACATTTATTTGACACGAATGCAATGCAATGAAAGAATGAATACCGGCTCCTGTGATTGGATTTGTCCTGTGTGTAGGTTGAAGAGAAGGTTTGAGCTATGGCTAACTTAGCCAAATTTAGCCTCACCGAGCCTCAGCAGTCACCACATAGCGTCTGCGAATACGGACGAATAACCGAATAACAGAATTCTAATTTTTGTTGAGCATTCACCATTCATGCAACGTTCGCCATTTAAACGCTATTGATCTTCAGTTGAAAAAATAGATATGAGTTATACAAGCTATGCTATGCTATGAGTGCAAGCCAAGATTTATTTTGCGCCATCATAATGAGCTTCCGTAGCCGAGTGTTTGTAGAGTCGCCATAAGTAGAGGATCATTTATAGTCTAAAGTCTAAAAAAAGCTTAAACAGATTTCTGATTTTGTGTGGTGGTACAGCTGGCTGTGGTAGAGATATCGAGGTGTGATCATCACACAGACGGTAACAGATAATTTCTAGCCTACCTCCGGTAATTGTAATGAATGACTAATCCTCCGAGAGCCACCTCCGTAAACATCTATAGCTCATGAATCCGCTAAAGGAAGGGGATTTAGAGGTACTTTACTCCTCCAGTTATTTCTACACCCATTCATTCATTCACTTATACCTTATTTTTGGCGTGCTGAGAGTGACTTAATCTTATAGTGCCATATTCTATCAAGCGAATGTTTTAATCATCACTTTACGTTAGACACCCATTTCCCCATTAACTTGGTAGCTGTTCATCCAACGTCTTCTTTGCCTTATTCATGAGAATAGGTGATGTTCACTTTCTATTTGTAGATCATATGACTTAACTCACCCACAACTCCATTTTTTAGTTAGTAATTATAGGACTGAAGTGGTATGAGCTGCGTCACCAGACTAAACTAATTAGACAGTCCAATATTAAAAAAACAACTGGGAAAGGAAATAAAATGTATTAAATCAATTACGGTGCTAGCACGTCTCGCAATGTTTACGTTCATTGTTTTTTCTAATGTCTAGATTTTATGTTCGAGATAAAAATTTAAGCTTTAGTTTGATTGAGAAAGAAAATATGTTGATTAATTAATGAGGTCTGCACTGCATACCGAATAACCGGATATACATGTTTCAAGCCGGATACAGACCACTGATCTGATACGACCGTTTCGGTACAGTTAATTACAATATAGCCCCCAACTTATATTAGTAATATATATTGTATAGTGAACTGCAGAATAGAAAATACACCCACAGTCTTCAGTTAAACTGCACAGTTTCCAAATGATTTATTTCAACAATAATGCTGCACAAATAAGGCCTCCCTTTTTGCTGGGATGAGGTTCACGGTCGCTGACAGCATCAGATTTGGTCTTGATTCAGTTGTCCTAAAGCTCACATGTAATTCTGGTTCTTTTCATTTACTCACTACTAATTATTATCAGTAAAGCTTAATTAGTGATTTATTAAATGCAGTAAAGTAGACGAACTGTTCGTTAAAGTTTGAATGACCAAATTCGGTATCCCGCTGGGTCGTAAATCTTCGTAGTCATCTTCTTGCTTGGTAATGATGTTAACTGTTCATTCAATGCAGACTAAATTCAAGCATTAAATAAGGCCAATTTTGTCGCTTCCTTCCTACGTTGCTTCGATCAGAGGCGATCAAGAGAGTCCAGATTCCGACTACGCTGAAAATTCTGATTCAAGCTTTTGTCAATAGGTACAATACTCTTACTGTAGCGTCTGAAATATTCTACTCCATAGACTGCATTTCGCAGGTAAGACAATTCTATCCGATTGTAATGGACTAATATAGGTGTGTAATCCTGCACAGACATATGTCGGAGACGAAATTTTGGAGGGGAGTAAACCGAAAAACAATATATCCCGGAAACGGGGCTGCGCGGCCAATACATCACTTTATCCTCCAACTGTACTCCTTGACCAGAAGCAAAATTGCCGTACAATTAACTCTAAATTGAATTTGTCCTTTCCTGGTCAGTTACGGTAGATTCCTAGGCATACATTAACACGGAGTCCAATTCTGGGGATCTACCCCGACTCTGGCAAAGGGTCTACCTGAAAAATTCCAAACTTTTAAGCGGGTATGCCCCAAAATTTGGAGAAACTGCTAATGTGGCATTTTAACGGAATAACGGAAGCTCTAACGGAAGACGATAATCCTGTCATACGTAAGGTAATTATGAGGGGTCTATCAAAAAAGTAACAAGTCTGCCTCCTTCAACACCCACCACTACTGCATTTTTGGCCAAAACTTAATAAAAATGAAGATTTTTAGCGATTTTTCTAAAATTTCTTAAAAGTCGATAAAATTTGCGAAACAATGAACAGTATTTGGAAAAATCGCTGAGGAGTCTACCCTTCTGGACGAGACTGTCTACCCATTTTTGTCAGTCTGGGGGGTCTGCAACCTCCCATCCGCCCACGTTATCCTATGCTATGTTCCTAGGGAAAAATAGCCTTCCCAGCTGGTGCACCGATTAGCTGCTGTCTGGAAGCTCCTTTTTCGCGCAGTTCAGAATCCCCCTACGTACTTATCTATCGAGACGTGCCAACACTCGCTACCAAGGACAGCTGTTTAACAGACATGTCCTTCCAAAGCGTTCCAAACCAGATGATCACTGCTCTAACGGAAGACGATAATCCTGCCATACGTAAGGTAATTATGACGGGTCTATCACAAGGCGTAACAAGTCTGCCACCTTCAACACCCACCACTAGTGCTACTGCATTCTCATTTTATAGAGACTTGTAGAAACTGGAAACTAGAAAAGGAACTGTAGACGACAGACACGAAGGCTTTCTTATCATCCAAAGTCTCTGCATCCTTTGTTATCCCTGCCTGCTTTATTATTTCAATTTTCCTCACCTAAGGAGTAGGGATAAAGGTCCGAGTCAGATATGTCAAGGAATAAACATGTTTACATGCATCATTTTCCTTGCCTGTTTTATTGTAAGCTCGTTAAAATTGTGTTCAGTTAGCAACTAGTAGTGGGAGCTGTAGAGTTTAGCGATAAATCACGACGGGAGATTCCCTTGATAAACCAAATTGTTACCAACATTTGGATGACTAAAGGTCTGTAGCTTTTCAAGTTTTCAAATAACAGT
>JASAND010007163.1:0-60362 GCA_030248195.1 Trissonchulus latispiculum | reverse complement strand
ACCGACACGGACTAGTTAATAGTTGTTTTTGTCATTGGCAACGCTTTGTTAGCTGTTAGCATGATCTTTCAAATGCAACTTTATATCCTTTCCGCAAACAATGATTACTTTCTCTACCCGCTGTTTTCTATCGTTAAATGTGTGCACGCACACCCACCTTGATAAACAATGCTTCTTGTATGCCAGGTGAACTAATTTTATGAGGAGAAAGACCAGTTTTGAGCAAATTGGGCCCCAAAAATTTATTTACTGTTAGTTAGATTAAGTTGTTAGCTTAACAAAATATTTTCTGTGCTGGTAGAATGAAATTGACTGCAGACTGAGAGTATTTCTGCTACTGGTTCAACACGTGTGCTTTTAGAGTAGGCTAGACACACAGACAGGCAAAGTTCACTTATTCTATGCTCAAGTCATCTGTACTTTTGTTCTCACAAGATAGAGTTGAAAACAAATTGACAGCCCTTTTTCACCCCTGTCCTGACAAAGCTAAAATTTAAGCACCACTTGTTTCCTTCTCATTTACGTTCACTTTTTTGTTGGACTGAAATTACTGATATTGCCAATTTCCGCTCATTATTTTTCACATTTGTTTTTCGTTTCACATTATTTTTCTTCTATTCAGCTGATCAAATTGTTGAGATTCGATTCGGCTGCCTCTCAGTGGTTGCAGATCATAGATGTAATGAAAACTGAAGTTTCTTTGACGTTTTTGATTATTTTTGGACTGCAGTTGTGCTTTGAAGGAAATAAAATACTAAAAATATACCAGAATTATTATGACGTCAGGTGTACATCGAAGCTATAGCATTTAGTTTGGATCCCCAACGCTCCATGAGTGAGCTGCTAAGGCTACAAACGATCAAGTCGAACCGAAATTGTAGTGACAGTTTTTAGAAATGAACACCATTAGACCATAAGGCTTTGTGCGCTACATAAACTTAAAATACCAAAGTTTTAGACATCATGTTATGTTCTAGAGCGAGGTCTCAACTGCAGGAGGTTTCTGAAGTCTACAGAACGGTGTTTACCCCTTGTTTTCGGAGGCACAGTGACGTATTGTGATTACTGTATATAGTTGCTTACTCTTCTTCTAATTTCATTGTAAAGGAAAGCATGCACTATGTCAGTCAACCAGAACTTGAGTTCTATGTAAAGGGTTAAATTTCTGGTACTAATTCAGCGAAACCTGACACTATTGACAACTGACTGACTTTCAGCCATTTCTTTATCTCTTTTTCAGAACATTAGTATCAACTGTTAAGTAACTTTTCATTTAATACAAAGGCCGATAATTGTGTTGCTGGGAAGAGAAACCATGCATTTATTCAAAGGCTTGCTGCTGGGGAACGCAGAAGCTTTTATTGTGATAAGTTGAGCTATTTCGCTAATGCTCACTTTATTTGAACAATGTTCACTTCTACAAATATTGCTACAACGTACTTCTAATAATTACAATTGCAATGTTGAGTCCCTAACTCCCTAGAAAATTTAGCTGTGGCTGGCTAGCAGTAGTACAGAGAAACTCCTAAGTATGTAAGTATCCACCAAATTACTTCCCTGATATACAGGTCGTGATTCATGTTTTCATTTAAGTTTATAAAGTGTCTTCCTGAATTTATCACTGCTGGTAGCATCATTAGCTATTAACGGTTAGCGGTTCTACCTACAGCCTATGGACTACAGTCTGACAAAATTATGCTTATTTTCATCAAAAAATGAAGTAAAGGCGGGGTATACCAGCCGAATCCACGAAGGATACAAACCATTAATCAAAAAGAAATAATGCAAAACGCCTGCCTGCAGTCACTGAGGCAAAAGCATTAGTCCGAAACATGACCGTGCTCAATGGCTCTCTCCTGTTTCGGCCAGCACCATTGTCTTGCCTTTGTGACTGCAGGCTGTCGTTTTTCATTATGTCTTTAAAATTAGGGCTATGACACACGGTCAGCCTTTCCGTTGCTGGCGGATGTAGCTACCCATCAGGGCTTGTCATAAAACAATCACGGTTTGGAAAACTTTCAACAAGCCACGTAACTCCTCCCAAAGATGTAATTGCAGGACTGCGTTGGTTCCCCTGGAAACGTCTAATCCTAAGTCGCTCAGTTCCAGGTGCCAAATTTCTTTGGTGAAAATCTGCGTAGTGCTTAAATTTTCTTGATTCTTCAAGCAGACATCAAAATCAGGAGTGGGGTATTACTGATCTGTTAGAGCAAAGCAAATCAACAAACTGATTAAGCGCTATAAATAAAGCCTGAAAGCTATTCCATTTCATTTTGCTAAGATAGATAGACTGTTGCTTTGGCTTAAGGAACGCCATTAGATCCCATAAGCTAACCAGGTAGACTTTTATGTTTCCAAAAGAAAGGATAAAAACCGGCATTCCCGCCGCCTTAATCAACATCATAAATTTTATCTGCTTCATCTAAAACATCATAAATTTTCGCTTCTTCATTTAAATTTTATGGATGAAGCTTTTAACGGCAGCCAAATCTAACCAAATAAGAGGAACGTCTCCAACCATATCTTCGATTTATTTCACTTTTAGTGTGAGCTTCCCTGGAATATTCAAGATTAATATCCAAGTTTTAAGGTGGTCCTAAACCTTAATTTAAGACGCATCATCTTGGTCGCACCTTACCTTCACTTAAATTTTGAGAGGGATGGGCTTAGAAGGCTCACCTGCCGAAGGTTTTGGCTTCAATTTCAATTTGGGTTTTTAGAGTTCCGGCTGCTTAAATAACACAACTCCTCTTTCCTAATTAATTAATTTATTTATTTCTTTTAATTTAGTATATTTTACCTACAGCGTAGACAGCATGAAGCCTATCTGTTGCCCCTCTATATTGGTTTTGAATCTGCTTTTGAAATATCACCCTCTTTGTCATATCTTTACCGTTATTATTCACACACGACACTTCAAGATTTGAGAAATGGGCAATAATTTGTCATAAACTGTTTTAATGGCTCACAGCTTAAACTAACATTTACCATCCTGCAAACTCTCTATTCAAAGTGCAATTATCTACGTACGCTGAACCAGAACTAGTTTTGTAGTCAAAGTTAGTGGTGGTGGTGGTGGTTCAATCTATATTTCTATTTTTATGCTACAGCTTACATGCATAAACTTGGGTAAGATCATCAAACCCTAATACATGGCATGGCGTTGGGTTGAATTAAGCCAGATTATAAGTTTTAACTTTTCAGTTTTCAATTTCAAGTTTTAATTTTCAATTTTCCATTTTTATATTGATCTAAAGGTAAAGGTAAAGGTAACCCCCGGAGAATTCTCCTACCCTTGTCAGGGTCTAGGGTGCCTGTGCTCATCCCCGGATACACAGCCCTTGAGCCAGGAGTGTCACCTCGACTGATGACTACAACCGTGGAGGAGGGGCCAGCTCCTCAAGGCAGACGCCCTACACGGTCTCCTGTTACCTTCCCACATAAGTATATTGATCTAATGGAATAAGGATCAGCCCAGTCTACCTATGATCCAGGAGTTTGTTCATGGCGAAGGTAGGCAATCCCTCTAAAGGGGTTGTTAACGTCCTGTGGGGAAAGGTGGGTTCCATAAAAGTACGGCGGAATTCTAAAATAAGAATGAATTCCGCCCACAGATGGTTGCGTCCACTTTAAAGTCTGAGTCACAGAAACTTCAAACCTGTAGTTATTTTAGTCACAGACGGAAAATTATGTACACAACCACTGGACTATTTCTGATGGCAACGTTTATTTGTCAGCAAGATAGAAACCTCCCAAAAACCGAAGTTTAGGTATGCTTAATTTGAAAGGACTGTGAACTTGAACTACTGTCATTGGAATTTACCCAAATTAGATCTTAGAAGATTTTCCCCATCTTCAAAAAATGTATTTAATTAAATAATTTTGTCCTTTTGGCGACATTCAAGGTGAAATTGATTATATTACCTAACCGAACCTGACTGGTTTATTAATGGTTAAGTGCGGGAAATTACTTCTGTGCCTACCTACAAAGATAGTTTGCATTCAACTGTTTGTGAAACGAAAAGTCAAATCGAATTTACTAATGAATTGTTAGCTATTAATTGGTTCTTTATATTCGCGTAACCTATATAATTGACGATTAATCAAAAGAAAGTAGAAACCTTATCGCTTCAGCTTTGAACCAATTATAAGTTTCAAAACTGTAATTATTGGTAACAGCCGTCATTGGTAACAGCCAAAAATTGGTAACAATAGTCTAATCAATCTTTCCGCAATTGTTTGAAGTTAAGTCCCGTTCCGATTGAAAGATGCAGATAAAAGATCAACCAGACCAGGGATGAGATAATCCGTTATCACATTCAAAAGAAGACCGCCTCTTCTAATTAGCGTAAAATAATTGGTCCTAGCTGGAAACTAGAGCTTTTCGTTTTCCTTTTTTTCCTGCATCCACTTCTTAGTTTGTGATACAGTTGAGAACCAACTAATGAGGGTTTTACTCTTTTTATGGAAATAGGGGAGGGCTGGACGGAATCAACTTAATTAAGAGCTTTTCAGAAGGCTACTCAGGGACTCCTTTTGTTATTTGCTCCCAACTGACTCCCTTGCTTTTCCAATACTGATTCCGTCAACCAGAAATATCTATGTCAATAAATTAACATAATTAACATAATAAATATTTTTCGGGAACTATAGTGCTGATCTTAGTACCAATCTGCAGCCTGAAGCCTTTCCAAACACCAACCATTTTCACCACACTACAGAACACAGAAGGGGTACTGCTACAATTTCCGTGTCTTTGCAAACGTTCAAATGGTACATAATGATAAGAGTATGACAGCCACCATATACTCTATGCAAAATAAAATACAATACAAAAACAAAACTATAGGCCCTCCTTTGCAAATTGACCTCCCCTCACTTCCCAAGCAGAGGTCGCTGCTCACTGGATTAACAAATTTTTTACATTAAACGTACAGGTCTTTGCTCCCCTCCCCAAATTGGACTCCTGGCAAATTCAACGTGTAGTCATGCCAAGCGAGCGAGTGACCCGCTTGGAAACCGTTCCTATATAGGGGCGGTGTGAGAGGGTGTGAATTTTGAGAGTGAGTTATAGCGATAGCGTGCAAAACATTGTTTCTGTTCTCATTTACATAGAGTATATCTGTTGTCATACTATGTACTCTTGGCGATACAAATAAAGCATAATGTTAACATTTGCTAATTTCAGGTGGCACATTATTATAGAATTTGGATGGGTTGACATTATCCAATTGATTTTATGTCAGCTTCAGACATTAATAGAACTTCATTTCTGGCCAATTTTGCGGTCTCCATCATGCAAACGGAATTTGAAAACACTTCGATCCTCGTCAACAGTTTTATTCAGCGAATGGTGAGGTTCTAATTGATTAATTACCTAACTATTGATTAATAATTCTAATTCCCTCTTCCCCAAATGGGGAGTCTTTCCCATTATCCCCCCATAGCTCTGATGAAGTACCGAAGAAGCACAACTTGACTGATTAAGTTGAAATTTGGTGGAGGTAGGTTTTCGGACCTGCTGATTTCAAAAATGCAAAACTTTTAAGATTTTAAAAAATTTTTAAAAATTTAAAAATTTTAGTTTGGTAAGGGGGGGGGGACCAAGGGGAGCCGAAAAATTTTTTGAAACAAATTTTGCTGAAAACTTTCGTCTCTGTTTTGACTGAAACAGTCTCACTAGTTGTAATATTATTGATTCGCAACATTTTCCTCGAATTTTCATGATTTTCGTATTTTCTATGTTGCACTTGTCACGTTTTGTAGTACTGTCTTGTTCGTTTCGTTTCGTTAGAAGTCGTTGGGTTTAGGTTCAAATGGGAAACATCGGTAAAGGTCGATAAATTCCTGCAACCCTTAACTAGCCATTTGTTCTCGAAAACTGAATAAGTAGAAAACTATAAGTTCGCTCGTAAATTCCCACAGGAAAAGGTACACTGAAACTTTTGAAAAAGTCATGACCTATCCTGGTACAGCACTGACTCTTACTATATTTCGTCAGAGACCTAGCGCTACCTGTAAGCTTAAATCAAATTACGTTCGCTAATATTTTGATACATAATTAATACGAATATTGATTGTTTTTGGCACAATCGAGGTAGAGGTAGGCGTGAAAGAACCTTCTGTTTAAAAGGTGGAAAATGGAAATAGCCGAATTATTCAGGCAATCCAAGTTGCCTTGTTTCTCTCAGAAGTTACAAATCAGAAATGTTAATGCTAGCCTAGGAGTCCTGCATGGTTTGTTAGATTTGAATTAAGTTAGCGTCGGCTTACTCTGTGGTTAAAATCGCTTCGCTGCCTTTATTTCATTTCTGAAAGACTGAATTTAATACAAAGGTTGGCTCAGCAGGGGCAAGTTTGAAATCTTTCCTTGAGTAGTGACTTCGTGAGTTCTGGTGTCATATGACATCTTGGACCGTGTAGTAATCAGATCTAACTTTCTAGATTAATAACACCTACATCGAATGATTATACATGGAGTATTCTATGTGGTCCTCTGAGCTTACGCTCTGTTCCTTTGTGGGAGTACCGAACAGTGTGCGGGTTGTCGAAACAGTCGATTATTTAGCTATTCTAAAGAATCTAATTAAACTATTTAATTTTTATTACTGTTAACACTTCTTTTGTCAAAATATGCCCTTAGATTTGAATGAAGCAAAATAAAATTTGTGCTAACATTTGTAGAAAGTACCAACCCGTTTATCTGGGTATGTCAGTTAAATATCAATGATTTATATTATTATATTATTATTCTCGCTAGAACCCGCTAATCCCCCGCAGTTAAATTACATCGATTGGACTGACATTTGGCGTTGGGCAGAGTACGGGATGTGGGTAAGTCAAAGCTGCCAGCGAATACTAATTCCCGCTACCCGCACGATTCACTTCCTAAAAAGTTGTATTCGCGCAACCTCGTAGTCACAAGATAGCCGCAAAGTAGGCCATAAAATGTATTCACATTTTCTTCGCTTATAATTTGATTTAGTGGTTCAACTTTCCAAATTGGACAGGAAATGTTAAATTTTGTTCGTTTCGCTCTTTTCAACACCATCAGGTAACGCGTATACCCTAAAACAATATTAGCATTATGGTAACAATTACTGCTAAGAAACTGTTGGAAAACGAACGAACGAACGAACGAATCCGAGACTGAAAAATATAGGAACCCAGTGTGTTTTCGCTATTAACCCATAGCATAAATAACGCATTTTTCCAGAAGATAAAGCAGCTACCAGACTGTTAATTTCAAGTATTCCTTCTAATGTTATTAGCATACTTCATTGCATTTTAATTTTTGTTTGAGTTATTAGAAATATTGGAAACGACCAATTCCGTTCCCACATAATATGTCTGACGGCCACAAAACATTGGTGTTTGATATTGGTGACACATGCGGTTTAAAGGTGAGAGGTGGCAGCAATTTTGAGTAAATTGAGTATTGATTAAATTTCTCTAGAGTGACTTTCTTCCAAGCAGAGTCTTTAATATTAATGCTTTAGAAATTAGCCAATGGATATTTCGAATTGTTTCACACAAAACTGTTATGAAGTGTTAAAGTTCGGAAAATTAATCTTGAGCGACGAGGGTGGGTGGATGGCTGGGGTGGGTGGGAATGACCCATTTTCAAGTCATCTGCGGATACTAGGCTTCTGTGCATCAGAAGTGAGATCCTATATAGCACTTGGAGGGTTCTTCGCAGGCTGTATTCCATAGTGCTCCATTCCGTGGCAAATGCTGCAAATATTGCCAAAATTTAAAATTGTCTACTTGGGCTTACTCTCGGTGAACAGATGAAAACTTATTTTAAAGTGTGGAAATGTACATTTTTCCAGTTTCGACGGTATTAGGTTGCACTGTAAGTTATAATGTAAAATAGATATATACTAAATAACATACAATATTAATAATTAGTGAATTTTTATTATTATAATGTGCACATGCAACTGACAACATGTGCTACAATCATTCTCAAAAAAGTGTGTGTGTGTGTGAGTGAGCTTTTAACGTTCTTCTGCTCTTAATGATAATTGGTTTATTATCCTATCCACCTAAAATGAAATTCAAAGATTTACTTTACGTACTCCCACAGAACTATTTAAGTCTTCTCGCATTAAAAAAGTAATCAAAACATTATTTTTAGCCTAGGTTTACGTAGGTATCGGATACCCATTTATCCACCTCCATATTTGTATTAAGTAGACGATGCCAAATTTCTTATTTCGTTCTTTATAATTGTAGTAGCTCATTCAGCTGTAGGTAATTTTAGTATTTAAGACCGAGTCAGATTTCCTCCTCATCGGTTTGAATGTCGTAAAGAAATGGAAACTTTTACAGGTTTGCAGCATCAATTCCCAAAGTTTTACGTCAACAATGATTAACGTCCGAAAGATGACCACCCTCTTGATTTCCTTCCTTTCATCCCGTGTAATTAACTCTGCCCCTATCTGGGACAGCTTTCGGGGATAGAAAATTACAATGAACAGCTCAGTAGGTATTCTAGATTTAGTTTCAATGTCTATCTCTGAATCTCATTGAATGCAATTCTTTGCTCATTTCGGTTACCTTTCAGTGTTGAAATAAAGTGAGCCTGCCAACGCAAGGATTCCCCTAACAAAAATATCTCAAATTAGTTCTTGAAATATCTTAAATTAGAAATGACATTTCCAGTTCCAAGGCCAAACACGTGATTTTATCGGGAACAAACTGGGCTGAAATTATGGTTTTTGCTTCTATTTTATTTAACAAAATAAATATTTTTAACCAAATAATTATATCAAAATATATGACATCAAGCACCCCAGATGTCACCAGCGAGTTGCCATTCTTCCATGAGCTAAAATAGGATCAAATCTCTTCGAAACCCCCAAGAACCCCAAGAACCCCCATCAAACATTTGAAGCTAAACATAGCTATAGATCAAATCTCGGGTCTTATCTTGATTACCCCCCACCACTCAAAACCCTTAAAACTTGACCAAATGAGCTAAAATTTGGTGTGGATATGTTTTCGACCAGAAGAGATCAAATCAGATTTGAGATCAAATATCGAAACATTTTCGATTTCGCGAAATTCATTTTTTTCGATTTCTGAGGGGGACCAAGGGAAACCGAAAAATTTTTTGTCTTCGATTTTGCTGAAAAGACGTATATATATAGGGGTTTTTGGGTTCGTAGAACACGAATCTGAGGTCCGCCTTTCGATTCAGCTTTTCGTTAGCTCAGTACAAGCTTACATCTTAAGCTTAAATCTTTGCCTTATACTGAGCTAACAAAAAGCTGACTCGAAAAACGGACTTCAGATTCGCGTTCTACGACCCCGAGAACTCCTATATACATCTTTTCAGAAAAATCGAAGACAAAAATTTTTCAGTTTCATATATATATATATATATATATATATATATATATATATATATATATATATATATGTATATATATATATATATATATATATATTTGGAAAAGTTTCATCCACTTTCAAATTGGAGGTTGTACGATTTGAAAGATTTGTAAGATTTGAAAGATTTGAAATTTCGAATTGGAGCTTGTAAGATGAAATTTACACAAAAGGATACCACCAGCTTAAGGTGGTGATTCCTTTTGGAGACATCAACTTTGAACCACTATAAATTCATTCATTATTTGGAGTTAAGAAGTCATCTTTACATCAAAATGTAGCATAACATTTTCTCGTTTTAATGAGTACAATGAATCTAAGTTTGGCTTTCCAAAATGTTTTTCCTGTATTTTAGAAGAAGTATAATTTTTCAGATTTTTTGCAGGCTGAAGTAAATTTTTTCGCAGGACATCGGTTAGAGCATTCAATACCTCTATCTATTTGATAGGGGACCCTTTTTTAGTTATTGTGATATCACTCTTCGTTGTGGAGAAATAAACTAAAACGTCTGCGCAACCTGGATTTTGCCTACTTTTCACTACTTTGGCAAGCCACTACTTCAGTTAGAAAGCAGCTATCGGGGCAACTAAAAAAGGGTCCCGGGGTATTTTTGTGTAGAACACATCTGCTAAGTGGCAACTCTCTAGCTTGCATACTAAATTCTGCACAATCGCTGGAAAAAATTTGGTCGTGTTTTTGCAAAACCTTAAGGTGGTGATTCCTTTTGAGCACATATTGTTGATTGACGGCGTAAACCAGGATGAAATTCAACGAAACTTTCCAAAATAAGTTGTTTTAGCGTTCTAACACCCTCCGCGCAATCGCGCTTCAAAAATTCAACATTTGCGTTCAGGGCGGTTTTTGCCAATTTCTGAAAGTTTGGCAGCAGCTGCATGGCTATGACTATATCCATTCGAAAGAACTCGTTAAACTCTACAATTTTGCTTTTGGAAGGAAATTTCTAGCTTTTCCCTTTCGTGAGATATAGCCAATTTTCTTATTTTGGCGTCAAAAACTTGTCCTTTCTGCAGAAATCAAATAATCCACTACTTCTTGAGCTACGAAAGCCGTAAAATTTAACTAAGGGTGTCAATTTAAAGGTCTCACAGGGGCCAATTATCGGAGGCATGACCATCGTACAATTGCTATCCCTTAGGCTGCTATCACAAAAAATGTAGTTTTTGCAAAAACACGACCAAATTTTTTCCAGCGATTGTGCAGAATTTAGTATGCAAGCTAGAGAGTTGCCACTTAGCAGATGTGTTCTACACAAAAATACCCCGGGACCCTTTTTAGTTGCCCGATAGCTGCTTTCTAACTGAAGTAGTGGCTTGCCAAAGTAGTGAAAAGTAGGCAAAATCCAGGTTGCGCAGACATTTTAGTTTATTTCTCCAAACGAAGAGCGATATCACAATAACTAAAAAGGGTCCCCAGCTATTGATAGAGGTATTGAATGCTCTAACCGATGTCCTGCGAAAAAATCTACTTCAGCCTGCAAAAAATCTGAAAAATTATACTTCTTCTAAAATTCAGGAAAAACATTTTGGAAAGCCAAACTTAGATTCATTGTACTCACTAAATAGAGAAAATGTCAAGCTACATTTTGATAAAAAAATGGCTTCTTAACTCCAAGTAATGAATGAGTTATAATGGTGCAAACTTTATGTGACCAAAGGGAATCACCACCTTAAGGGGGGGTCGCTTTTTTGGGCGATTTTTCTACCTTCTCCGATTTTGCTCATTTTTACATATTTTGTACTCCCAATGGGTCCTCGAAACAAGACGAGTGCGTTTTGCGCAATATTGCTAAAAAGTTAAAAAGTTAAGGTAAAAAAGTTTCGCCAAATTTTTCGCTGTGTAAGATTCTGAAATTTTTCACCTTGTTAAGGACAATGGTGAGTGTAGCGAGTGACTTTGATGCAATTCTGCTGAGAATTAAAATTTTGGCAAAGTTTTAAAGTCAGAATTTGTGAAAATTCCGAGTTTGGCTATTTGCCAATATTCCAATTCTCAACAGAATTGCACCAAAGTCACTCGCTGCACTTTACATTATGTCCTTAACAAGTGTGAAAAATTTCAGAGCTGAGTCTCACACAGCGAAAAATTTTTTGGACACAAACTTTTTTAGTGTTACTTTTTCATTTTCCTATGTTTAACACATGTCGGATTTTCACCTTTGAAGGACTCTACAGAACGATAGAAGCAATATTGCGCAAAACGCACTTCTCTTGTTTCGCGGACCCATTGGGAGTACAAAATATATAAAAATGAGCAAAATCGGAGAAGGTCGAAAAATCGCCCAAAAAAGCGACCCCCCCCCTTAAGTGTTATTTCAACCTGGGGGGACCTCGCATAACTGCAAATGTTGCGTACAGTCTAGCGATTCAAAGATAAGATAAGAAAGATAAAAAAAGAAGAAAGAACGACCTTACCTAAAGGCACGGTTAATTGAGTTCAAGCTGTTGGTGCATAATTAATAATCTGTTTTGCCGCAGCATCAGTTGTCAGCAAAGTTCATAAACCTCGTTTATCATTCCTGTCAGAATCCTTATAATTTACGGCGACTTCAGACAGATTTTCCCATTCTAATATCATCTAATCTTGGTGCAATTCGGTCAATATTGTATAAGTAATTTGGACAGGTTTTATATTAATGAAAAACTAACCGTATTCATAACTGATTAGCCATGTCTGAGAAGCAGTCTGGTTCCGGTGAAGTGTGCTCAAAAGTAGGTTTACCAAAAAGTGTTACTTGAATATATTCAGACTTAAAACGTAACGAATATTTGAGTTAGTCACAACATAACATACTATAAATGGTAATACTAACCAAATATCTTAATAATGTATTTATTGATTGTTTGAATGGATGCTATAATTGGCTACTGGTGTCTGCTGAGTTGTTAGCTACTTTGTTAACTCTGTTTAACTGTGCGTATTGTGTTAGGTCATACCAGAAATATTAAATAAGAAATAGGTATAGTAGAAATGCAAATTGTTAAATTGGAGGAAAGTTTATAAAATGTTACCGTGTTAACATTAAGTGTTAACGATTATATACCGTAATTTTCCAATCAGCCAATCAGGGTATGCACAAAATTGTAAAAACAAATTATCAACTTGTTGCTTCAGCATACGAGGGCCAAAGTGCTCTCTTGACTAATGATTACAGCTAAAAGCAGTTAGTTACATATTTTTGATATACAGGACCGTAAAGTCACAGTTACAAGGCGATAGCAAAGCTATCATAACAAACTTATCATTAAAGTTTCCGCCGGATTTTATGTTTACTCTTCTTTTAGGCATCATTTCGGTATTTGGACAATTTTGCCGTAGCCGACGGAATGAGCGAAATTCACACGGTTCCAAAGGATGAGACCCCCACAAATTTGACTGTTCTCTATCCTGAGCCCAGCATCATTTACTTAATCAGTGCCTCGATGTATACGATAATTTTCATCCTGGGTTGTGTTGGAAATACCACAGTACTCTACATTATGGTTAGACTGTTACGCAGTGCAACTAATCGGGCTAAAGATCTTCATCTTTTGATTTTCACCTTCAGCTTGGTGGACACCCTTGTGCTTTTGGGTATACCCTTGCTTATCTGTAACATACTGATGCCCCATTGGATATTTGGCAATGCGGTCTGCAAAATTTTGGCATCCCTAGAAAGCCTCAACAAAATGTTGTCCATATCACTACAGCTGCTTCTAACATTTTACTGCTGGTTGAGCATATGTCAGCCGGTACTGTTTAGTGTCTGGACCGAAAGGAATAGCTTCAAATGGTGCATAGTAATCATTACCACCAGTGCTGTGCTTTTAATGGTACCAGTTTATATCTACAGGTAAGCAGCATCAGATTAATGCAATTGAATAAAGGATACGCCAACGGCAGAGATCGTGCGCCTGCGCTTGAACTCAGCTGCTAGTTTAGCGTGCATAAAATAACATAAAATAAATACGATGAATTCTTTATGATTACCGACGTCACACTTGAACTCCTGTAAGTAAGTTTTGTAAGTTTCACTCCTGTAAGTTTTGTAAGCGCAGGGTGACTTTTCTTTTCGGTGTCTTTTCGGTGGCAACAACTTAGAACATAAATCACTCATTTATTACCTGGCTTTGAAAACCTATAAATCAGATCTCTATACGTATTGTCCTATAGTTGCTCACCATTTATTGATTTCAGTGAAGTTCGCTCAATCCTAATCAAACGCGAGGGCGTCATCCTATTTCACTTGAACACCAAATGCCTGATCCATTTGCCTGATCCCGTATTCAAAATTTTCACCATTTACGTTTTCACCCTTTGCTTTTGTATCCCGGTTCTGTTTCATGTCGGTTGGTACTGTGACATAATCAGACATGTATATAAGCACAGTAAAAAGGTGGGCAACCGGAGACGCCCCCCGGTTTTGCCGATTGTGAAACGGGCCCTGGTTCTGTTGAGCATCTATTTGGTGTGCTGGAGTCCTTATTGGGCTATGACCACAACACACTTACTGCATTCCCGAACAGATATACCACAAAGATGGGAAATTTTTCTGGCACAAATCCTTCACTGTTTGCCATTTGCAAGCTTAGCCATAAATCCGCCCATTTATGTGCTGCTGAATCGATCCATTCGAAAAGCATATGAAGAACTACAACGAGGTAATCTTGGCTTGTTAGCTTTATGTACTTAACATTTTTTGACTGCATGTGTTTTGCCTGATTTGTGTATGTTGAGTAAAGAAATTTTGCATGGTACCAAACATCTTTCGATTTAAAGCATGCATTACTGTATACACAGACGCCTTGTGCGAATATTTTGTAAGTCACCTGTTATTAGAGCGGTATTGTCACTATTTGGATAAAACAGCTATGACTGCAGGCTATTATTAAGGACTTTTTGAATAATGCATGTATAAGGATGAGGATTAACTAGGATTGGGAATGAATTAAGCAGTGTTAGATCAAATTATGGGTCTTTCCCATTATCCCCACAAAGATGAACTGAAGAAGCACAATTTGACTGATTGAGTTGAAATTTGGTAGGGGTAGGTTTTCGGACCTACGGATTTCAAAAATGCAAAAATTTAAGAATTTTATAAAATTTTTATAAATTTTAAAATTTTAGTTTGGTAAGGGGAGACCAAGGGGAACCGAAAAATTTTTTGAAAAAATTTGGTGAAAACTTGCTTACAGGGGATTTCTGGGGTGCTGGTCACGAATCTGAAATCGTTTTTCAATTCAGCCTTTCGTTAGCTCAGGATAAGATCACACCTTAAGCCTAAAACTTTAGTTTATATTAAGCTAACGAAAAGCTGAATCGAAAAACTAATTTCAGATTCGTGATCAACGCCCCAGGAAACCCCTGTAAGCAGGCTTTCAGCAAAGTCCTGGGCAAAAAATTTTGTTCCCTTTGGTCCCCCTTACCAAACAAAATTTTAGTTTTTTTAAAATTTAAATTTAAAAATTTTGCATTTTTGAAATCAGCAGGTCCGAACACCTACTCCTTTCAACTCAATCAGTCAAATTGTGCTTCTTCGGTACTTTTTCGGAACTGTGGGGGGATAATGGGAAAGACCCCCAAACTATTGCTAACCCCGCATCAAAGAATAATACTCTTAATATACTTGTGGACCCCCGTGTCTAGAGGTTGTCATTTCCGTAATTTTAGCTGTCTACTGACGCCATAAACAGAAACAAGTGTCTAAGCTAATGGCTAGTGTTTTCAAGCAAGCCCACGCAGACATCGCATGAACTTAACGAGAGTTACGTCCATGTCAAGGATTAAAATTTTCTTGTTCCTGTCGCGAACTTAAATAGATAGACTTATTATTTCAAAATCACTAACGGGTCCCTCAAACATGGTTTATCTAACTGCCGACTGTAATGTTGTGATTTCGTCTTCGATTCCGAAAATGTCTTCGATTGCAAAATAAATAAAATTTTGATTAATCTTACTTATAATACACCAACGTGAACTGCAGTTTTACATAGTACAACCAAATCTCTATATATTATATATGTCGGAAATGTAACCGGGTCTACTATCAAGGATGAAATCGAAGCAAAGATTAATTACTTATGTAACTTAAGAGGGGGTACATTTTGGATCATTTTTCCAATTTCTCCGATCCCGCTGATTTTCACAAATTTTATTGTCTAAATGGTATATTTTAACGAGTTTTTAAAATGAAAGTCGTAACTTTTACGGTTGTCGAGTAATTTCACCTCAAAGCTGAGATTTCATTGGAAATTTTAAGAGTTGTCATTTTTCGAGTAATTTCCGACCAACGTTACAACTGGACAAATCATACATTAAAATACTATTAATAAAATTAAAAAATTTTAAACTGCGATACCGACTTAGAATTTTAATTCAGGCATTTAAAAATGTTTAATTAATTTTTGAAGCATGAGATTTAACACGACTTGAGCATGTTAAATTATCATTAAGGAAAAAACCATTTTACTATTTTATAGCGTTATTTGTTTGTCCAATATATTTTTCGGGGTTTTTTGCGCCCCAAAAAATGACAACTTTTAAAATTTCCTATGTTTGACACATATGGTTTTTACTAACATTTTGGCAAAAATATGTGAAAATCAGCGAGATCGGAGTAAGTCGGAAAAATGACCCTAAAAGGGACCACCCCCCCTTAAGCACTGGATCGATTCCCATTTGCTGACATTCATTTTATAGTTTTATTTCTGTTTACTTTAATTTTTTCAGGACCAGGAGACTCCATAAGACACACCCAACTGAATCCGTTGTTATCAAAAAGACCAAGTAACCCTAAACCTCTGAAGAAATATTCCTCTGAAGTAGTAATCACTAAAAAGTGACATTTCATACACAGAGTGTATTAATTTTGTGTAATGGTTTTTCAGTAAAGAAATTTTCTGTGGAATGCTTTCAGTGCCTGTTTCAAGTTTCTTAGAATATAGAATTTGCTTCTATTTTCTAGAGAGTTTTCAACAAAATAATGCACACTTCCTCAGCTCGAAGCTGTTTATGAAGATGTCTCTGAAATTCTGAGCTAAGAGAGAAAGTACATTGATGTAGGTGAAATTAATGACAAGTGAATGGATCAAAGCCTAAATTAAGCGCAAAACTTGAATCTCATTAAAGTGAGCGCGACGGTTAAGCTAGCTCTGATTGCATACTTCTTGATAACAGCTTACCCTGGAAACTTAACAAACCCAAAGCAATTCATTGAGTTCTATGCCGTTTGTTAGCTCTAGTCGGTAATTTTGAAAATGGCTAGAAATTAATTATCCGCATCGTTAAGCAGTATCGTCATGTTTTCCCGTGCGCTGAACCTAATTTTTGTCTATATTATTCAAAAACGGTAAACACTTGATCCATGGACAACACATTCAAGACAGATCAAGCATTTTGCTGTATAGTAATTATTAATTATTAGGTTTAATCGGCACTTTTGCCTGTGATTTTTGTCTTTCCAACACTGGTGCCACGAGCACTCATCACGTGCTTCTTTTTTCCTCGACACTCCCGCTACAATTGGAGTAGTGATTCAAAAATAGCTAACGAAATGAAGTCCCGGCAATTTGGTAGCAATGCTCGATACAATGCTTATGGATAAATGGCGAAGTATGTTCAGGTTGAGTCCCATCAATTGGTTGACTTTTTGCAATGAAAGTTTATTCCTACAATGCGGCGGCCCCGCACTCGTACATTCTATAGGGCTCGTTAAATTTGACCCAACCCCCCCCCCCCTGGGAACCAGAGGGTTAATCCGGTCTTCCTTAATACAGCTGATGTGATCTGATACAACTGTCCCCCTTTTTTCCATCTTTTCCTATCCCCTTCTTTCTATATTTGTCATGGTGCTCAAAAACACATGTGTGCGAATTTCTTCTCCTATTCTATAAAATATCTTGGTTCTCATGTAATTCTTAAATGCGGCGGTTGTTGTTATTTTTATCCTGGTTCCTGATTTGTCCATTTGGCAGACCCAAATTGTTGCAGTGACAGTTACAAGAAAAGGATGTGCCTTAGGGGTTTTTAGACGTTAAAAGCTCAAAGCTTTCAGACATCACTTCCTCAGATGAGGTTGCTAAGGAAGAGGGGACGAGACGTCTACTGCTTTTAACACAGTAAAAGAGGTGTGTTGACAGAATTTGAGGATATCTGATTCGCAAACAAACACATTTTGTCAGACACACTTTTTGTCATAAATGGTATGCAAAAAAAGGCGGAGTAAACATTATTTAATTTTGCTGATATATTGAGAGTGGTTATGTATGACAAAGCATTATTTCAAAAAGCAATATATATTCATGAGGTCTTCTGCTTCCTTCATTCTTCCATCGTTAAATAATATTTTTGCTAACTAGTTAAATCCTGGTGTGCATATTTTGTATATAGTAGTACACTATATCGTTCTCGGAGGGCAAGTTTAGAAGACAGAGTATTATGCAGAGTATTAATTTCATAGCTTTTCCCCAAGTTCTTTTAGAAAACAAAATCGGTTTTGAAAGCAAGATACCTGTAAGGATAGTTTTGGAGGAGGATAAAAAGTTTTTCCATGACGGCACAATAGAGACTCTTATCAGTAATATAAAGCTTATCTGTTACATCAGGGCCTGCTCCCACTTAGTTACCTATAAACTGCACCATGGTTTCCCGTTATGTATGAATGAGTTGTTGGATGAATCCATCTGTTCGTATAGTTTATGTTTTGCAAATTTTCGCCTTCGCTCTACCCGACTGTTCCATTATCCAATAATAATCTAGTTACTAACAGTAATTTTTATGCTCAGTGCAAACATATGTTGAGTCACAAGTTCAATAGTTGATATTATAAGTCTCTTACACAGGTAGCTGGAAAAAACCTTCCTTTTTCGAGTTTCTTGCAATATCGCAGTACTGTTCCTACAAATGCGTCAGGTTGTTGGATTGGATCAAATCCATTGAGAGCATCTATATTCAACAAACACTTTAGTGTTAATAAGCATAGTTAACATAACCAGAGTGCATCACAGCCGTCAGAGTAGAGTACGGTGGCTTCCAAAATATGGCGTTCCAATTGAATACCTAGGGTATGATTGTGTGATTGCAACTGTATAGTAACGAGCACACGTGTACTGAGGGTGGGGATGATTCGGTTTCACCCTCCCCCAAACTTTCGCTCGCACACGCAGCGGGTCGAGTGATATATTATGAGTTAGGTAATGTTCAAATTATTATTAGATTTTTAAATCACGCGACTGTCTGCGAAGCTGGGATATAGTGATTTTTACGCGCACTTAAAGTGCTGAAATGTGAATAAATTCTCAGCCTATATTTTACTGTAATGGAAACTGGAGGTGATGAGAACCATTTACGTTGATTGCTGGCCTAAAAAACTCTAAAAACTGTTCTCCAATTTCCTAACATTATCTTATTTCCGGTTCTTTTTCTTCTTTTTCTAGTACTTCTATTTCTTCTTCCTTTTCATATGATTACGCTCCACGGCTCCTGTTGAAGGTTTTCACTATAACAAGGGTTTCTCTACCCACGGAAATTCTCCTAGCGTGACAAGATTGGGCTCACTTCCATCAGAAGCGTCAGAAAATAATCTTAATGATTAAAGTTTCGGCTGGAATTTTACTGTCCATAAGAAAAAGAGTCTGCAGAATCTCATTACTCTTTACATTTCATCGTTTACTAGAACAGAGAACTTTATTCACAGCAGGAATGGAAATTATACCACGAAAATTGTAATATAATCATTGAAACTAATTAATTAAATCAATTTTGCTGTGCAGAATTCATTGTAGTACGTTCATAAAAAGCTTCTGGAAATCTGTAGTTCTAAAAAAAGATCCTGTTAGCTCTGTTATCACAAACATGACAATATTTTAATGTGAATAAAAATTAATGTCTAGCTCGCCAGTTCTCAGACCATCTTCGGCACCGATACCCATCTGTCAAGTAATTACCAATTAATTATTGTTTATTTTTATTTATAATTTTTTTGGGTATCAACACACAAACAGTTCAATTTAGCAAATCTCAAAATATATAACCGCTAAGTTACATCTTCACAATAATCGTTATGGTCACTTTTAGTTGGGAATTGAACATTAGTTAGAAAATGATTAAAATTATATGTCTGAGAAATTTTAGTCCACCGCCCAATTTCGATACCCTCTCTACTTTTTCGAGCACACCCTCTTTCGATATCCCCCACTTTTCGGAATTCGGGCAGGCCGGAATTCGTTTAGTTTGATTTTGGCGGTCACCCAAAAGTGTGGAAAACCTTTAAAATTTTAAGAAAGAAATGAGACTTGACATGTTTTAGTTTTGAAGCTGACTTCTAAAACCTTTTACATTACTGCAGTATTTATGCAACCGGAGAATAATAAAAAATAGTATTGTAGATCGTATCGACTTTTTCATTTTATAGTGGTCGCTTTCAGGAATCTCTAGTTAAATTATGGAATAATGTGCAGTCACTAAATCAGTCACTGAATCAAAATCAAGTACCTCTAATTCATGAATATGGTCAGGGAATAAAAAGCTCAAACCTTGAATTTATACCTCAACTGGTTTCCTAACTGGTCTTAACAGCTATAGTTCTGAATTGGTGGTTCTACCCATTTGTCAGAATTTCAATTAAGTTTATGTTCCACCTACGTATCTTTTTGATTTAAACGGAACCGTTGAAGCCTGGTCAGGTTTGTCAGTTGGTTTCAAACTGTTGGCTTTCTTCGCCCACTGAGGTTGAGGTTAAGCGAGAACCCTGCAATCGTTTAAAGATAATTACTAGCAGACTATCTCTATACTTTACCTGTCTTCTTTACTATCTCAATTTCAATGTACAATGTACAAATTAAAGCTGAACTAAAGCTTTATCCATAATTGATGCTTAGAAGATTGATTGATTGGATCTGTGAAATCTTCGCGCCGTCCTGAACCCCACTTCAAGCACCAAGCTTGCGTGACAGAGATCAGTTTGACAGTTTTTTTACTGCTCTAATGAAATAAGTGCTTTCAATCCCGAACACAAGATTTCATGCTCAGACTGGCTTGAATTGGTCGGAAAATGGCGACTTTTTTAAAATAAAAATACGCAAACGTCAAAAGACAAAAGTTACTTCGCTATTATGCAATTTATAATTTCTTCAAATAAACTCCTTCAATTTATTCAACATATTAAGAGTTATAAAATCACAAATAACTCGTGTTTTAAGTTAAAGCCGCTATCCATTCACGTAAACGTAAATATAAGATATCGTAACTAATTTTCGAGTTTTTTCAGGCACGAAATTCTTCTACTTTCCCATATAGTGGTAACCATTTACCGACCTACATATGAAAGACAGCGAACTGCCATGTGCTTAGTCCTTTGCTCAAGGGAAGAAATGAAAGCAAATAGTGATTCGAACCACTGACTTGCGGTTCCAAGATCGAATGCTTTTTCAACACACATTTTTGCAAGAAATTCACAATACTAGCAAGCATCTCATTTATTCAATTCAGTGTCACCTGCTGAGGCCTATTTCCTAGGCAAGATGCAACGAAAATTTAAATAAGACAATGCTAACTGACTTCTTGAAACATTTTATTACAGACAAAGAACACGATTTGTCTGCATTCACATGATCTAACTAACGAAATTTAGATTTTACTTCGTTTCAACTTGGAACTAACGTCTCATTCTTGTGCAATTTTACCATAATCTTAAGAATGAATCGAGTTGTTTCTGTGCCAATTGAGGCAGTTCCTGCCAATGTTACTACCCTGCATCCAGAGCCCAGTCTTGTGTATCTGATTGGCGCTGGAATTTACACTACAGTTTTTGTGGTTGGAATGCTGGGTAATGCAGCAGTTATCTATATACTACTGCGACTCAAGCTCAGCTCAACTCACAAGACAACAGAACTTCATACACTGATCCTAAGTTTAAGCCTAGCCGACACCTTGGTGTTAAGTGGACTACCACTACTGATTGTTAACATGCTGATGCCACATTGGACGTTCGGCAACTTTATCTGTAAAATATTAGCCTCTCTGGAAAGCTTGAATAAACTCTTCTCGACATTGCTACAATTGCTGTTGACTCTATACTGCTGGTTGAGCGTTTGCAGACCGTTTTGGTTCCTGCGATGCACTCAACGTCGTCTATTTCGATGGATGGTTTTGATTCTGGGCTGCTGTGTGCTAATGATGATGATACCTGTTTACAAATATAGGTAAACGATGACGTATGTAAACGATGACGTATGTTAGCACACCCATTGCTTGATTCATACCCAATGCCTTTTGAGTCATGATCCTTGGGTGTAGTTCTTTTTGATCCACTCCTTACTTTTCTCTGATCCGCACTGGATTTTTTCCGAAATCCAATTTTAAAGTGGTGTGCGGGGGGATCCGCTGCACACCAATTTTTGAGTCATAGAGCGATATTCTGCAGAAAGCTTGCAAATTTATTTGTCTTCATGATCCACTCATCAAAAACAATTCAAATGCCTTCCATTGCAAGGAATTTTAAAAATAAAAATTAAAAAAATTATCCTGAATTTTACTCAAACTAAGGTTTGTAATGTCTAGTCTGCTTCCCGTCTGCTCACCGAAGCTAACCAGATTCTAATACAAGTAAAACCAATTTTCTAGCGTCTACTACATTATGATTTACACAAAACTACTAACAATTAGACGTGTTAGACGATTCGTACAAAAAAATTATCGAAAATGCTAATTAATTTTTGAATTTTTACACATATGAGATTCCAAGTACACTGCATCCCGTTCGCTCACCCAGAATGGGCAGGTGTTAGAATTAACTTTTGAGAAAAAGTTTGGCTTCAAAATTTTTAATTTTCTGATTTTTAGTTTTTATCTTAGATCAAATATTGCTTTCGAAACAAATTTTAATGACTTTGAGTTTTTTACGCTAACATCTGCCCATTCTGAGTGAGCCGACGGGACGCAGTGACCTTGGAATCTAATATGTGTAAAAATTCAAAAATTAAGTCGCATTTTTGATAATTTTTTCGTACGAATCTTCTAACAAGTCTAACTTTTAGTAGTTTTGCGTAAATTATAATGTAGTTGACGCTAGAAAATTGGTTTTACTTGTATTTGAATCTGGTCAGCTTCGATGAGCGGACGGGAAGCAGACTAGCAATTACAAAACTTCTACAGTTTGAGTAAAATTTAAAATAATTTTTTTAATTTTTTTAATTTTAATTTTTATTTTTAAAATTTCTTGTAATAAAAGGAATTTGAATCGTTTTTGATGAGTGGATCATGGACACGAATAAATTTGCAAACTTTCTGCAGAATATCGCTCCATAACTCAAAAACCAGCGGTATCCTCCCGCACACCACTTTAGAATTGGATTTCGGACAAAATCCAGGGCGGATCAAAGAAAAGTAAGGGGTGGATCAAGAAGCACTCCACCCAAGGATCATGACTCAAAAGGTTTGGGTCTGACTCAAGCAGTGGTTGTGCTAAGGGTACATACGTCGAACACGATGTATGTACAATATTAATATATACAGTATATAATACTATTCCACGAAAAGCTTCCCTTTTACTTAACAATGTCAAGAGACATAGTAACAAATTGCAATTGCTCTTTCTCGTCAAAGCGTCTACTAATGGTTGATAACGACAGATTTCTACGACAACTAATCGACAATGATATATCATCATACGATCATTACATCATAAATTTTATATTTTCTAATTTTACGCTGCATTTTAAAATTAGTCCAATGTTAATATTAACTATATTAAGTAAATATGTATATGAGCCTTGCCTTGACATTGATGTAGTGTATGAAGTTAAGAAGAAACTTAAAAAATAAAGTTATAAGTTATTGAGCTGTGTTAAGTTCGTTTACTTTGGGTTTGACTATTGAATGTCCAGTTGAATTGCTTTGCTAAGTGGAGGCGTCACAGTTGAGTAGTGCCATTGTCCTTAAACTAAACTAATTTCTATATTTTACAGTTGGGTTCACGCCGTTCTGATTTTTGGACAAAACGGATCCCTGGTTCATTTGAATACCAAATGTCTGCTGGATTTTCCTCCTTCCATATCCATCATCTTTACCGCAGCCGTTTTTGTGATCTGTTTCGCGCTTCCAATAGTCCTACATATCATTTGGTATGCTGCCATCATTCTGAGAGTTAGTCGGCGGAGTCGCCAAAGACAAGACCATAGCACTATGGTTTGTACTGTGACCAAAAAGGCAATGCTCCTAGTTGGCGTTTATATAGCTTGTTGGACTCCCTACTGGGCCATGACAGCATCTCATCTTCTGGCAAAAAGTGAGGAGGTCCCGGCCAGATGGGAAATCTTTGTGGCACAACTTCTTCACTGTTTACCCTTTGTTTCTCTGGCAGTCAATCCGCCCATATACGTACTGATGAATCGCTCCATACGAAGTTCTTTCGAAGAACTTAAGCGTTGTAAGTAGTAAATGTTGTGTCAAGCATTTTCGAGCACTGATAAAATGATAACTTCCTTAAAAGTGATTTCTAAACACTGGGCATTACTTGACTCAAACAATTCTGGATAAAATTCTGGACTTAAACAATTGACTTCTTTCAAGTGAGACGTTTTCTGGTGAGGATCTCCAGATTTCGGACTCTTCCAAATTTTCCTATCAATTTAGTCCAAATATCAAAGAATACTCAAAAGTATTACTAAAAATATCAAAGTATTCAAAAGCTAAGTTGTTGTTGTTGTATGATGTTTTCTCTGACTTTTTCTCACAATAGAATATAGTTTGAGCACTCGTTTCTTGTGTGTTGATGCCGCTCAGCATGGTTTCACTGAAATCAGGACGCCTTAAAACCTTACTGTGAGCTTACAAAACTTTGCTGTATTACAGCATGCATTTCATTCAGCATTTCATGAAGTTGCATTCAGCAATTGCAACAATTCTATGCATTAATGTTTTTGAAAATCACAACAGTCATGCAGCCAAATTAGGAAACCTGAACTAAGAATCGGAAACGAAAACCTGATTTAATGGTGCAACTTGAAGATATACTGTTGAAAATACTAACTAGTTTGATTGTTTTACATGTTTGACAGCTTTAGCTTTACTGTTCATGATTTTACAGTAATATTTTGTTCATTATTGTATTTGTTTCAGCATCTCGGGAATGTTATCTAAACTTGCCATATCATCAACACATTCTGAGCAATTCGGCTTTGTAACATTTTACAGTAAACACTTATTTGACATAGTGATTAATTTTAACATTAAACTTTATTCATAAAATGGTTGCCGATAGCACGTTTATTTGTTAGTAAAGTAATAGACCAATTACAGGGAACAGAACTTCAATAACCTTATTAACTACCTTCTCTACCGCTGTACACACGTCCGCAAAGTCTTTGGAGGGTGCACTGTATTGTGTGTCATCTGCGGTGCTGTCGTGTGCATACGGCATTCAGCCATTGCTGCATGATCCTAAGACTCAATCTAAATGGTTAATGTTGTCCACTGAACTAACTAACCCTAGCTTTGTCAAGTCACAACTTTTGCTACAAAGCAGCAAATCTGAACAACGAAAATATATATGATCCCTGAGTAATTTTGTGTTAAATACGTTTGCTACATGCAAATATTGCAACCTATGAGACCTATGAAATATGAGATAGCCTTTCGTCTGGTGAAGGCTGTAGTGTTTTATGTTCAAACAAAAGACTGAGCCTTTTCTTCAGAAACCACACGTCTTTATAGTGTCAAAACTTCCTTCTTGTTACTAGTTCTGCACCAGAGCATTTGTAGTGAAAAGTTAAGAGAAAGGGTCAAAGAGTCTACCAAAGATTAACTTTAACTCATGGGCTACTGTAGCTGAGACTGAGGGGTACATTGAAACACTACAGCCAGGTGAACGCGAGATGCCAAGGCAACTCGTATATTCGTCTAATCAGCAGCTAGGTTCAGTGCGTGCCCGATCCGGGATGGTCCACATTATGAGGATCGTATCGTAAATGCTTCACGGGTCTTACTGTTGCAAGTTGGTTTGAGTCCCGCGTTTCTCTTCGTTCTGCGCTCGAGAAACCAGCAGCTGTAAAGATCTAATCCACAAGTCCACCAATGCCCACTTTAGACCGCGAGTCCGCCAGTACTCAATTTCAGTCGGCAAGTCCACCAGTACTCAACTCCTACTTAACAAAGCTAAAGCTGTCCTATTTTAATCAACTAGCATAGAAAGATCAGATGTACAACCTACAGGGTTTAATGAACAAGAGATTGCACGCAAACAAGGAAATTTAGAACAGAAGCAGTACTATTAGATGATATATCAATCTATATACCGATATATATATATATATATATGTATATATATACATATATATATATATCAACATATTAGATGATAAAATAGGTACGGATAATCAGTTGCACAAAAACATAAACAGAAATATGTCAGCGAGAAACAATCTAGACAATTGCGGAGACAGACAAGTCAAGCAAATTCATACTCTTGCAACCTGTTTAGGACCTCTTTTAGTACCTTTACCAGAAAGAGATTAATTTAATTTGATATATGATTAAATCAGGTTCCCTAATCATAAACCCAAATTTACCAAGAAATTAAGTTAAGTTTAAGTCAACCTAAAAGCTACAAAACTTCGAATGAATTAATAATGCATCGCAGAATTTGGTGCAGTTTCCAGCCTATCTAATCACTATGTTCTGTCTACCGAACCTAAGATTCGAGGGGGCTGCCTATATGCGAACTGTGTCCTATATGCTGTTCAAAGTTATAAAGCAGTCAATATTGCACAGATTTCCCCCTTCTAGATATTAGTTCCAACTGCCCACCCGGCAGACAGCCAGTCGCTAATATCCTACTTCCTGTCTAAGGAAGCGGCTGACTGCTGAAACGCAGTTTTTAAAGACTAGATGGTCTTTTAGACGTCCCCAGGAATTACAGTATAAAAAGAGTTTTGTATCCTCATAGGCACGATTTACAGCAGACAAGACAAGCAGCTTGACAGAAGAAAGAAACAACTTTTAGAGAAACAATAAAGGAAGTCAAATGATTTTAGTGACTGATTTTCTTCTGCGGATCCCAACACCAAGCCCACAGTCGTAAGGGATGGTAGCCTTGAAACAGGCTCTCAGAGGCTGAGAAACGGCTGAAGTTTGAGAGCAGTCGTAGATTCGAGGGAGCAAGCCTCAACCAGGTGGGATAGCAGTGCACGGCAAGATCCAGGCAAGCAGTAAGTCAGCTGGGTGTCGGACAAATCACCCGATAAGAAGCAAGAAGCAGCTAGGGGTGCCGAAAAAGTCATCCTGACTGACGGCAGGTTGGCCTGCACTCTAGCCAGCCCTGGCAGACCGTTTTTTCATACTGAGTTCTAGTAAAAGTTCTAGTCACAATAAGCACCCTTGAGATCCTGAGATTGTAGGAGATCGAGAGATGTAGAGAGAAAGAACAGTTATCGGCCTCAAGTCCTGGAAGACAAAGAGAGCAGGCAGAGGAATGAATCCACTGAATTGATCATAGCAGCAAGGGCCAGTGGGAACCTCACTCCGACAGATCACAGGGCTCCGAGATCAAACCCAGGTAAGAGTCCAAAGGATCAAGGCGCAGCCGAATCCGAGAGCAGCAAGGACCCACGACAGGCAGAGCAGCGGGATCCAAGGGGAGCAAAGAGGCAACGGGATCCAGGCAGGTAGTAGGAGTTGGTTAGAACCTAAAGTAAATGGGTAAATGACCTTAGCTCCAAGGTCTTAACCGTTTGATATTTTCTGGATTCAGGAAATTTCCCTAAAAAGCTGAATAGAAAGTTTGAGGAGTTTGTGAAGTTTCATAAAAGTTTGAAAGTTCGTTCAGTGGTTAGAAGTGTGAGAATTTTGGGCATTAGTAACGCCCCTAATTAATAATTAAACAAGGGAGAGGAGAGAGGAAAGGCCAAAAAGCGGCCGTACAAGTCGAAACAAAAGGTAAGACTGAGGTAGAAGGTTGGTGTACCTGTCAATCTCGGAAAAAATCTTACAAAGGTAACTCATGGCAGAAATTAAGGCGAACCTTAATTTCTCGTTTGAGGAGAACAAGTCTACAGTCCCCGAGGAAAACAAGTTAAAGGGGGGACCCTATGTGAAAGACTGCTAGTAGCTACGTTTAAATTATAGAATTATATTAGGTACGAGCCCATAAAATTGCAATGACAAAAGAAAACAACGATAATGCAAATAATTACGAAGTAAAGACAAGAATCAACTACAAAACCACTAACTTGAACTAATTAATTTTCCTTAAGGGGGTGGTATCCATTTGTGCAATGCTTTTGTGGTGATTTTTTAAAACGCTATAACTTTCGCAATTTTGGGAGGGAAACAGCTTTATACATTGTTTTAAAGCTTATTATCCGTACAATCAAAAAAGCTTACGAAACTGGCAAAATTAGCAAAAAATAGCAGACATTTTTTGACATGATAACATCTAACAGGATGATATAGACCAAACATTTTTGAGCACCGATTTCTCAAAACCGAAGAATCGGCCAAAAGTTCTTTTTGTGCCTCGATATGAAGGACATATGGGCCGAAGGACGTTTTCTTGGATTTGGCTCAGCAGGTTTTAGCGGTCGAGAAAATCGGCCAAATGGACAGTAACACGAAATTCCGCAACTTCGCATTGAGTTTTCTTGCTACTCAATTATTGTTGTTATATGTTTAGCTATAGCTCAAATATTATTGTTATATGTTTAGCTTAGGGAGAGCGCTTGCTATCAGAGGAGGAAGAATGTTGTAGCTGTGTACTGATCTGTAACGTTGTGTAACTAAGTTATGGTATGGTCAATTCTAAACAAGAAATCGTAATAATCGTTACGAGTGGTCAGATTGAAAATGTGTACTTGGTGCGCTGTGTCTAAATAGTCTAAAATAGTGATTTTTTGACATTTTTTGCTGTTTTGTAATGTGACACAGGTTGCTAATATGTTTACTGATATGTTTAGCTTAGGGAGAGCAGCTTGCTATCAGAGGAGGAAGAACGTTGTAGCTGTGTATTGATCTGTAACGTTGTGTATCTAAGGGTCTATTTCTTTAAAGATTAAAATGGTCGGATTAAACGGATTAAAAATCAGCCGGATTAAAATTTTAATTGCTATTTGTTTAATTCTGGATTAAACAGATTAAACCAATTTAAATTACCTCGTTTAATCCGACCATTTGTAATCCGCTGATTAAATGAGTTGATTTTAATCCATTTAATCCGCCATTAAAGAATCAGCTATTAAAATTTTAATACGCCTACTTTTAATCCGTTTAATCTACGCAGCTGCACGAGGATTAAAAACTAGTTGATAACGCACGTGCACTGTATGCAGTCCACGTGCATGCAATGTAATTAAACAGATTAAAATTAATCTTTAAAGAAATAGCGATTAAGCAGGTCGGATTAAAATTAACTCGTTGATTTTTAAATTCGAAGTGTAAATAAAGAAACAGGATTGGATTAAAATTTTAATCCTAGGCGCATTAAAGAAAAAGGATTAGATTTAATCCGTTTAGTCCGAGGTGCTGTTTCTTTAATGCGGATTAATTTTAATCTAATCCGTTTAATCTTTAAAGAAATAGGGCCTAAGTTATAGTATGGCGAATTTTAAACAAGAATTCGTAATAATCGTTGCGAAAGATTGAAAATGTGTATTTGGTGCGCTGTGATTAAATCGTCTGCAGGTAGTGCCGTTAGTATCAGTTAAGTATCAGTCACAACTCACAACACTTCACAAGAGAAAAAATGTATGATACATTCAACGTGGTCTTTCGAACGAAAGTAGCTACAACTATGCAACTGCTGTCAAATTGTCCAAAATTGGCAAAAACTGTACCAAACGCAAATGTCGAATTTCCGACATGGGATCGCGCCGAGAGTGTTAGAACGCTAAAAGAACTTATTTAGACATTAGAATTAACTTCATGAAATTTTATCTTGATTTGAGCCGTCAACCAACGATAAGTTGGAAGTTGGTCTTTCCTAAGCCTTTCCAACTACCAAAATTGCGGAAGTTATAGCATTTCGAAAAATCACCACAAAAGCACTGCACAAACGGATACCACCAACAGGTTCCTGATTTTATGATCGGAGCAGAGATCAGACGTTAGCGTGCCGAGCACAGGTAGACAAGGGGGAAAGAGCTCGGCGAAGTCCCACCGGGGGGAGGGGGAAGAAGGGAAGCCGCGAAGGGGTCCCGAATTTGCTCCTACAAGGAGTAAGAAAATTGGCCACAAGGGGTGTAAGAGATTGCCCAAAAAATTAGTTTTACTACCAAAATTCCAAAACTTTTCCGGCGGTGGCAGAATTTTTCACTAGAAACACTATTTTTGTTAAAAAACGTCCGAAAACGTTGTTTTTACTAACAAATCGTTGTCTTCCGTTAAAAACCTCAAAACTTGCTTAAAAATAGCTTTCAAAAGTACTCAAAAAATTACTGCTACAAGGGGTACCGAAATTCGCTTCCTCCATAAGGGTCAGTGAAATTTGACCTCCCGTTCAGGCGTGGTGCCGAGAGAGCATAACTATTATGTCTCAGTACAGAGAGCATATCTAATGATCTACTCTTATCAGTAAATATTCTTGGGTCTTGGCTGAATTAATGCTTTGTCCCCTTTCTTTAAACATGCCCCTGGAAATTTAATTTATTTTCATCTTTCATCTCTGCCCAGAGGTAGTCTGCTAGGGTAATTTGTTAGAATCAGATTTGCACAATATCAGTAAGTTAATGTAATACTTCATGCATCTTAGTAGTATACGGCCGCCATTTCGACCCTCACTCTCGGGAGGGCATGACCTTTGACCTGTCCTACTGCCAGGTCAATCGTCCCTTGGTCGGTCGTGATACTTACTCCCAGTATTTACACCCAGTAACCCCCTGTTTATTCCCCGTACTTCCTGTCATACTCCTAGTTCTAACATCCAGTTTTACACCCAGTTCATTTCCCTACCAATCAGATAACCTCACAACACCCAGCATATACACCCAGTTCTCCCAGATTCCACCCCCAGAGCTTTTACGACCATTACACGCCGTCCCTCTGCGTTCTTCCCCCGGGGCTTGGGACCCGGCGTCGGCCAATTACCGGGCACCTACTTACGTACCTTCCTATATACGTACACTACTAGTCCGGCCTAATCTAATGTTTTTGGTATTTTCATCGTTTTAACTTTTTTTACTACAACTTACACAGAAACTATATACAACAAATACGTACAGGTAGCCCTAAAGAGGACTGTTGGGATAAAACAACAATTGTCTGTCCAAAGGCATTGTAGTTACTCCATCTGCTAGCACTTTCCTTTTAGGGTAGAGGTAAGGAAGGGCGTCTTTAGTTTGGAAGTATTTTACCATGTCTCCGTCTACGACTCTAAGTCCCCTATTTTCTCCTGATTTTGTATTTCCTGTTTCTAGGGCATCTTTGAAATCTTCTGGGGTGTAGTTATTTAAGGCTTTGCTTACTCCTTTATCAGAGACCTTATTCGTCTTTCCTCATGCTAAGTTTTACTGCAAAGTGCTATTATACCGTCTCCGGTCCATTCTTCTTTGAATAGTCCAGGTATTCTTTTTTGGCTAGCCTCTAGGACAAAGAAATCTTTAAGGGCCTTATCTCACTTTTTTATTTTTAACAGGGACGCAATCATTTAAGTTTTTGGAAGAGCAGGCAAAATAGAGGGAGTCAGTGTCCATTTGACAAAGCTGGAAGGTTTCTGGCCACAAATTAGGTTTTAGGTAGTCGTAGTAGAACTGAAGCATCCTAAGTTTGGCGTACTGGTAGACAAAGAACCCCACTAATTCCGGTAGCCTGTAGACAATTTTGGATTTCGCTGATTAAACCTCATAAACTGCATTTCCCAGGTCATCTAAACTTCTAAATCTCCACCCGTTTACTTCCCTGCTGGCAGCTGATCGTTGGCAAAATTTGACATCCAAATGTTTTTCCAAGTTTGTAGAAGTCCGACCATAGTAAGAATTTCCTAGAAGTTTGAACATTTCCCCTTTAAGTGCCAAATCGGGATCGGAATCGGCTGCAGATCGATGGTAAGTTACCTCATCTCCTAGTTCTTTGAAGCAAGTCTTAGGTTTGAATGCAATTGCTTTCTGAATTTTTGTAATTTTGAGTCCGTGTTTTAGATACCACTTAATTAGGGGAGTAGCTAGGAGAATTTTCGTTCCAAAGTAACTGTCAATTAGGCCTCCTCTAGGTTGGTTCATTAGGTCGTTGAATTCGCAGAACTCCCTCATATGGTCCCCGATGTCTTCTCTAGAAATTTCCAAGTTTTGAAAATTATAGTCATCTCAGCGAAATGTTCTTTTTTATCTTCGGGTACCTCTATGTCTATCTCTGCAAGTCCACAAAATCTGTTAGCTTGAATTTGTCTGACTAACTGAGCGAAAGTTAAAATAGATCGTTTCTTTGGGGGATTGAAGTGTTCATCCATGAACTGCTGCATATCTGGAGAATCTTTTAGTTCTTTATCAAATTCGCATTCCCATTTTTCCAGAAGATCGAAACCCCCATCTTTAATTGCCTGGGAGACTTTTTCCGTTTGTTCCCGTCTTTTAGTCCGATCCTCACGATGCTGGTTCCTATCCAACTCGCAACCATGTCCGCGGAAGTAGCAACCGTGAAACTGGAAGACGAGATTCTTTTCCTGGACCCACTCATCAACTTTGGATTTTCCTACTCTCCTTTGTCCCCCGTTGTAACCGTGTTCGGCCCGAACTCCCAGTACCTTAGCCACATATTCTAGCCACATTGCTTCTTTCCTGCCTCTTTGTAGCCATTTTTTGAATTTCCCATCTTCTGTGGGTTTCCATTCGGCGTACATTCCAGTCGGCATTTCCTGCATTGTGCACCAGAGATACAAGCTATTGGCGTCGAAACCAAAAATTTGAGCAACTTTAAAACCATTTGTAATTTCAGTAACTCCAGCTTCGTGGTATCTGTGAAACACCAAGCTAGGACCCCCAACAATGTTATCTTTTACTAGTTTGTGCCAGTTTTGGGTGTACCTATTCCAGAGAGGGAGAATTGTATGTTTTGGAATTTTGTTCATCATGTGTTTATATGCAGGACCAGGTAAAGAGATTACTTTTTAAACATGTCGATACCCATAGTTTTCCAAAAGTCAACCATCTTTTCAGCTGCTTGGAGAAATGGGCCAACATCCAGATTATTGTGCCAAATTAGGAGTTACCAACCATCCAATTACCAACCTGGATTTTGCCCACTTTTCCCAACTTTGGCAAGCGACCACTTTAGCTAGAAAGCAGCAATCGGGACAACTAAAAAGGATCACTGGGTATTTCAGTGTAAAACACGTCCAGTAAGTGGCAACCATCTGGCTTGCATAGTAAATGCTTCACAATCGTTGGGAAAAATTTGGTCATGTTTTTGCAAAAACTACATTTTCTATGATAGGAGCGTACGGCGTAGCAGTTAGAAGATTATTATGTCACGGACAGTCGGTCTCGACGAGACCTTCAAATTGACATCCGTAGTTTAATACTACGGCTTTTGTAGCTCAAGGAATGGCGGATTATTTGATTTCTGCAAAAATGACAAGTTTCAACCCCAAAATAGGAAAATCTACTACATCTCGCAATAGCGAAAAACTAGAAAGGTACTTCAAAAAGCAAAACTATAGAGCTCAACAAGATCTTTCGAATGAATATAAGCATAGCTGTACAGCAACTGCTTAACTGTCAAAAATTGACAAAAACCACCCCGAACGGAGACGTCGAATTTTTGAAGCGGGATTGCGCGGAGGGTGTTAGAATGCTAAAAGAACTTATTTAAGAAAGTTTCATTCTGATTTGAACCGTCAATCAACAATATGTGCCCAAAAGGAATCACCACCTTAAAAAGAAGGCACAAATATTTCTACCAAATTATGGGGATGATGGGTTTTACTGGAATAACTAGGTGTGACTTGGTGGTGCAGGCCCCGAGGAAAAACGAGCTGCTCGTGTTTAGAGTAGATTTCGAGGAAAGTACTTGGAAATGGATGACCGAAAGAATGGAAAAGTTCAACAAGCAGTTCAACAACAAGAAAAGACCATAAATGACGTTAAAGAACATCTCAAGAAATTCTACTACAATGGAGCCGACTATAGTCAATGATTGCGCAACGTTCTCCACTGGGTACTGCCCGCTCGGAAACGTTCACTATTGCCCCTTCCGACTGCACTGGAAAATGTACTGCTCAGTCCAGCAGTGGTACGAAAGTGAAAAACCAGCGTATTTTAATGACTGGGAGTCCAGAAAAGCTATCCTCAACGAAAAAACTGCTAGACGTCAGAGAGAAGCCGCAAAGAACATAAAAGGGTTTGATGAAAAAGTTTAGGAACTAATTAAGGATAAAGTTGTTCTAGAAGGTATTCGAGCTAAGTTTGAGCAAAACAAGCAGGCTAGAGAAATACTACTGTACTGTACGGTACTGGACTACACTACTACCGTACTGGCGAAAAGAAGATTGTCTTTGTAAGCTCATTTGAAAAATACTGGGGAACTGGAACTGAAACCTATAGTAAGGATTATCAAGGAGAAAACCGTCTAGGAAATTTGTTAGAAAAGGTTAGGAACGAACTCATTAAAACCCGGAAGCACACCCCTTAAAATGGACTGCAGCTACTACTCTAGCATTATCTGGAGAACGGAGAAACTGTCTTAGGGTCTGGGTCCTTTGATTCTTTTGCGGAAGCTCGGATGGATGCAGAAAATTACATTAGAAATCACCCTGAGATGCTTGCTGCCCGTATTATTTTAGGAAAAGCCTTTTTGGAAATTTAGTCGTAAAACCTATTTTTTGGGCAATTTTCTTACCCCTTGTGGGAGCAATTTTGCGAGCCCTTGTGGACGACCTCGCCGAGGGGCGGGGGAATTTGCCCCCTTCCCCCCCCCCTTGTCCACCTGTGCTATTGCCCTCTTTTAACATTACAGTTAAAACTCTTTCCTAAAATTGAAGTCAAGGTCAAGTACTAAAAGAGAACAATAGTGTGGCGAAGTGTCTCACAATCGACCCTTCTAGTGTGTTAAGCTTGCAATATGCTCAAACATTAAGACCAAAATCTCGGAGGGGTTCTCTCAGCGTGTAAACATGCTACGCTGACATTTTTCAATAACATTCGTTTTTGACAAATTAAATTCGATAACTTGAGCTGGGAATGTTGTAAAGCGATAATTTTTATATCATAATCTTTATGTCATTTTTATATTTTTATATCATATTTATATTATATTGCGTAGAAGGAGATCTTTTTAACGATATAAAAATATTAGACCAAAATCTATAGCACTTTGCGCATCCCGTTCGTTAACGCATACGCATATAGTAACTATCATTCGGTCTCTATAAGATAGTTACGCATCAAACTATAATTTTAACGTTGCATGTCATTTTACAATTAGTTAACTGGAACTGGCTTCCAGTTTCGAACTTGTCCAACTAACCAGAAGTCTATCAACGACTCATGTTTATTTTCTCGGTTACTGTTGGTACAGACAATTCACTCTACTACTCTGACAGTGATACACCTCCTCAATTTATATACGTTTTTCAGCAAATCATTTTTAATGATAGATCTGCTGCACTGCAGTAACTAATGAAGGATTAGAAAAAGAAATTATCCAACGAATAAGTGGAAACAACGTTTGCAACAGATAATGAAGTAATTTCATCGTTGTTTTAATATTTTCAATTAGGAGAATCAAACGACCAAACGATGTACCAAAAATTCTAGAAAAATTATCCTGTCCTATTAAAATTTTTTCTAATTTGCTAGCAGTCATGACATTTCAATTAAGCACACAATTTAAGGCTAGAATTGCTTTTACCCCAAGTCAAGACAGAAGCATCTGTCTTCTATTGCACAGCACTTGTTCCTAAAGATACTAGATCGCTTTGAATTATAGATTTTCTGCTGTATTGTTTCCTCTATCTTTATTGTACCTTCAACTCAACTCTCAACATTTATAGCTTCTTCAAATTTGATTAGGTACGCCTATTTAAGTTCTCTAGAGGTTTCCTATGCTCAGGTATCGTTATTTGCCCAGCTCACGAGCTACAACTAATTTTCTCTAATGAAGTATTATCCTATGAAATAATTAGATAGCGTACCACAGCCCACAGCGCACTCAGTTAGCATTTTCTACCTTCTAATAAAACTGGTTTTAATCAGAAAAGCTCTTTTCGTGTTAGCTGATATATGATGTGAGATCATATCAAAGCAAAAATAGAGCAATTTTCAATTAACATGATCGTAAATCTAATGTGCTGATTTGGTGACTGCAATTTATTTGATTGTTCCAAAAACTTTCCATGTTTATTGTACATCAGCTAACTTGATTTGGACAGGAGATAGGATGAAAGAAAGAAAATTTAACACAGAACCTCATATAATTGGACCAAGTTGAGAGAAACTCTATTGATTATCCTCGGCTCAAGCTATCCCTTAACGCAGGTTCCTTTTCCAGACTTCAAACGGTTTAAACTTTGTTAAAACCCTAACAAGAAGAAGAAATCAAGACACTATGAGTTTTTCGATACTTTCACAGATGTAAAGTAGACTTTGTTTAATAGTAGGAAAATTTAATATCGTTCCAATCTTTAATAATAAGTTGCTTAAAAACCCAAACCATTTCCTATAGAGTATAGATAGGCCAACGGTGAAGCTTTTGGGTTCGCGAGCTCTTAATCAACTTCTCAAGCCAACTCAAACTTAACTTTTAGCCTATGTTCTGCGAAAGAACAATGTTTCTATCGATTCGATATCACGACACTGCTAGAAGATCACATTTTTTAAAAACAAGGATCAGATCTCAAAAACCTCATACATTTTTTATTTCTTTTGCAGTTCCAATCTTTAATAATAAGTTGCTTAAAAACCCAAATCATTTCCTTCTTTTCTGCGAAGTTCCAAAGTTCTTTAGCTGGAAATCGTTGATTCCAATACCTTATCTAAACGCCACAATTCTTTGTCTGGCATGCGTATAGTTGTTAATCATTTCAATTTAAGTTTAGTTTTTGTCCATTGCCAATGATTTTACAACGACCACGGTTACAATAAATGAGGCTAGCATAGGTATAACTACTTCAATTGCTTCATTTAAACAGAATATATCAGCTTACGTAATCACCTGCTTCAGTTTCATGAATTCTTATCTTGAACGTCACTCTGCACCTTTGCGCCTTAAACATCACTCAATGGATTCAATTACATTCTTCATTTATAGCACGCATGCGTGGGAAAGTTGCAGAACTATCCATTCATGTTAAAGCCATATTTGCATTTAATACAACTTGGTTATTATAGTTTCTGTGTTGCCCTATTATTATGCACGATGAGATGGGCAACTTAGCTTACGGCGAAGGCAAAGTCCCCTGATAGGGGTATTTCCTGCTGAATGCAGATACAAGAATATATATAAAGTTAGGTTAGATTAGATTTATAGCCTGCAGTTCAGGATTCTGCTCTACAGTACATCCTCTCAAAATCCTCTAAATGTTACAGATTAGATTTACTGTGCTATGCGCGTTAACCACTGACCCCCTCCCCCAATTGACCCCTCTCACACCGCCACTATATGGTATGGGAGCGGGGTCATAACGGGAGTCGCTCACTGCTTTGCATACTTACACATTGATATTATTAACAGGGGCCTGATTTTGGGAGGTCTAAGCTTGCATGTACGGAAGGGATATACAGGATAAATTAATAAGCGAGCGGATAACCCTTCTGGGACTAAACAGCACACATACAAGGGCGGCGGGGGCTCAGCCGATAGTTTTGGTCTTCACTGCATTGAGTCTGACGCTTGTCATAATTATGTGCTCTTGCTATTAGGAAGTATAAGTCAACCACTACGTAGTCGAGTCGATATTTAGTTTGAGGAGACGGTGCAATGCTTACTCAATTTATCTAATGAGCAAATGAAGCTTTTAAAACAGCTCATGAATATGCTTTTATCATACCCAAGCACTTGAATTGAGAAGCAAGACAGTTCAACATGGTGCAAGTTTAATACAGACTCAGCATCAATTTCTTTTTCTTATGCCCTATTCTTTAAAGATTAAACGGATTAGATTAAAATTTTTTGCTTAGTTCTTGTGTACATGCATGATAAGCAGAATATACCCAAACTTATCAGACACAAGTGGCCAAATGGTTAGTTGAACGAATCAATCAGCTTAGCACGGAATAGCTTTCCGCTCATTAGTTAAAACAGTAAAAATCCATCAAATTGTGCTGTTCCGATCATAATTGCATTATTGCATTGCACGATGTCTACTGCGTTTTTCGTCCGTTTCATGAATTATATTTTTATTAGTCTATTTTCAGGCTGTATAATCCAGCAGATCAGGAGATAAATGCAGAACCTATCCATCACACCATGTAGTTCCCTTCCATCAAATTTTACAATAGCCAATGTTATTCTACGAACAGACTTTTTGGCTAAGCTGTCATCTTCGGTTCACGGCGGCATCTGTTTCTTAGCAACGTGTGGAAACGTCTATATTTTCCTGATGCTAATAACCATATACAAACGCTCTCATTGGAAGCGAAACCAGGTGTATCCAATTGTTCTCGCAATATCCATAGTCAACAGTTTAGGCACAGCGACCATACCGTTTATAATCGCTGATGGGCTGCGAAGAAACTGGGCCTATAGCCGGTGGTTTTGCAAGATATTTTTGGTCCTCTGTCACGTGGATAAGCTAGTCATGCCATCGCTGCACATACTTTTAGTACTCTACTGTTTAAGGAAGGTACTCACGCAGATTCAGGCAAGCTTCTCATGTTCATCAGTTTGTGGACATTTGGACGTTTATCCATACCGAACCGGTAGAACATCCTGTTGCTCTAGCCCTGTCATCAGATATGTGCTCATAACAATTTTCCTCGCAGGAACGGTGTTATTGGCCCCAGTGTTTGAAGCAAGGTAAGCAATGCGAGGCTATCCCATAATTTCTTTGGCACATAAACTTGCTAACAGGTACTGAAGACGCACTTAAATTATGTAGCCCAGTGTAAGCACATTTGCTGCATGCAAACGCCAATGAAGTGAAAAGAAGTGGAAGCAAGAAAGAGGAGGGTAACGGAAGGCAGAGTTCTCAAATAGGATAGATGTGAAACTTTGCCAGTCTGTTGAAAGCCAAAACAAAATTTGTAGACTGTCACATTCATCAAACTTGTATATGTTCAATGGTCATAGTTCAGTTTAAAATTAAAAGCACTCCTTCAAGCTTCTGTTCTTGTCATCCAAGCAATGGTGCATCAAAAAAGAACTGAGAAGTGAGAAGTTTCTTGCTCTGAAAGAGCTCGTAAATTGATTGATCTCTTAATTTGGTTAGACCTTCAAAGATTGTCCCTACATGAGCACTAATTTTGTAACTAAGGGCCTTTTCCCGCGCGAGTTAAAAGAGTAGAGTTAAAACGTTTTAACTCGTTTAATCCTATAAGCGAGTTAAAACGAGCTGTTTAACTCTCTTTAAACCCTGTGCGCGAAAAGGATTGAGTTAATTAACTCTTTTACTTTATATTTTATACTTTATACTTTACTTTATCTTTTACTTTATACTCTTTTAACTCGTTTAACTCGCTGCGCGAAAAGGCCCTAAGTTGAGGCTAATGGTTTGCCCTTTTCCTTTGGAAGTAGCGGCAAACCAATAATCCTTCTCACAGCACAGCCAAAGGAAGCTCCTGTTGTAGTCAACTCATTCACTACCTCAACGAACGTTGAGCGGATTTGAAGTTTACCTTTCCAACACATATTTCTTCGTAGTATTTCTGCGGACGGCGTTACGCAACATTATTCATTAGTCTTATATATTCATTATGCTATATTATATATTATATTCTTGTTGTTCGTTACTGCTAGGCTCTAGAAAGCAATCATATTTGAGTTTTAATAAGTTGAAGTAGTTGAATTTTAGTGATTTGTATGCAATCCTTATTTACCGCAATGACACACTGATTCCATTCATGGCCGCTACGAAATGTATCTTTCTGCCAGCTTGGTACCTGTTGAATGTCTACCAATGCTACGTTTTCGTTCTGGGCTATGCCTTGCCTTTAACACTCATTATTCTGATAACTACCAGCTCAGTGGCATTTGCAATACAACGAAACAAGCAAGGTCGCTATCTGGACTGCACAGTTCAGTACAATGCAAAATGGGCGGTTGGTCTCAGTCTGAGCCACTATGCTCTATGGGCCCCTTACTGGATCTTGACCCTACTGGAACTTTATACCAAACAGGATAAATCTCTCTCTGACAATAACACTATAGCTATTGCTATAGCCTTTCACCTGCTTCCCTACTTATCTCAAGTTATCAGTCCTGCTGTCCTTTGTGTTCTAATGTGGAGAACAAATGCAGCAGTGCTAGAACAGTTGACAAGAGGTAGGTTTGTTGTTTGACTCAGTTGATGGCTAATTAAGAATTATTAAGGAATATTGAGGGATGGAATGTTTTGTAAAATTACTAGTCAGCAACTTGTGTCTAACAACTTGATATTTATAGAAAACCCAATTTCCCTGAGTAATGCCACTTAAATGTCCCTGAACTTCCTATTTTTAAGTTAACTACGGCAATTGCAGTGATGTTGTGCTTTCTAACTTTTTCAGCTTCGTTTGCCATTCAGCGACAGCGATCAAGACAAAGTGGGTCAGAAACAATGGTCAGCCAATCAACGGCAGCCAGAAAAAGCATTGCAATAGCGACTTTCCATGTAACAATTACCGATGAATCATCAATGATAGATAAAGTGTAACTCAAGCGATTAAGCTATTGATTTCTTGATACAATAAAGTAGCATACAGAAAAGCCGTTATTTGACAAAACCATAAGCAGAGGGTACTCAGTCCCAGTTTCTTTGTATGGCCATTGGCCAGCAGACAGGCAAAAAATAAGACTTTCAACCGTTGTGCAGGCACACACTATATTAGGTTTTGTGGAGTCCCCAACCGACCTTCCAAGTCGAAAAATTTGATCAATTGACCTGAAATTTGATACTAATGTGTTTTTGATCAGTGATTGGAATTATATATTTCAACTCTTGCGAAATCGATTTGGTTCGAACTTTTTTGATTAGCAAATGAGATTGAGGAGAGCCAAAAATTCTCACTCCGATTTCGCTGGAAACTCATTCGTAGCAGTTTTCGATTCAACTTGTTTGTTAACCACATGTCCGGACGGACCACGACCCATGCGATGATTTTCCAAATCTATTTTCCCGATCAGGGGTCAGTTAAATGCAGCTGAATTCAAAAGACTGCCTTCCTAGTTGGGCACATCCAAAGACAGAACGTGATTTAAATAGATCATGTTGTTCATCATCCATGCCCAGCCAGACTATTTTAGAAGCCTGAACTACGGTCCGGGCCCGAAGACAAACGTCCACGCGCGGGGACGGATACAGGGCCTTCTGCCACCACATTTTGCGAAATTCTACAAGAAAACTAGCTCCAAAGTTTTTGCTTCGTTTAATTCACACTAATATATACCTACTGCATTCTGAGGTTAATTTACCAATTTCATTTAAGGTGGTACTTCCTTTTGGGCATGTTGTAACTGCGTGACGATAGGGTTGTCCCCGGGCCGTTTAGCGGGCTTCGGGCCCTGGGGCGCAGCGGGACCCGAAAAATTTTGTGTTGGGCCCGGTCCGGCCCGACGTTGGCTGAAAGCCCGGTCCGCTACTGGGTCCGGTTTTAGAGGCCGGGCCCACCTGGCTCGCCGGGCCTGAAGAGTTCGTCGTGCCTGCCGGGCTCAGCTTGCGAGTCCCAAAAATGTCTCCCCAAAAAATTTACTGCAGTCTGCAAAAAATTTGAACAATTGCACTGCTAATCCGTTAAAATTTTTTCGAAATCTAAAATTAGTTTCATCGTAAGGTCTCTTGTAAAGTTCCAACTCCAAGTAATATATAACGGTTCAAAGTAAGTTCAATTAATATTTCAAATAATACTAACAAGTATCAGTTAGTAACAACTAACAACTAACAAGACTCTTGATTTCATTCAGCACAGTCCTCCAAAACAGACTCCAAAACCAACAAATATAATTAGTTTTGGTAACTTTTATCACAGCCGACTATTTTCGTTCTTGCATCACTCTGTGCGTTTTCGGATCGAACGGGAAACTTTTACTGTAAGAAATTCTTATCCGACGTAATTTCGGACAAAAACAGATGAAGCTATTTTTAACATTTAAATCTTATATAAACTTTTGGTCTCATTATGAGGATTCAGAAATCATGACAGTATGTCTGTAGTGCTATTTTCCTAAAATGTTATACCTATTTCTGTATTGGTACACTACTGCTATTCACTCTGTACCTTTCATTTCAATATAGGTCAAAGCAAACTTTATTTTATTTGCACTTTCCAACACTTATGCAGATACCTTGAACAAATATGCACACAAATAATCACTGGAATCTCTATAAAAACGACCCGCACCGCAACGCAAACAATAAACTTAAGATGCTGCACCAATCTCAATAAACAAATCAGTATCGTGTATCCTACTTACACCTATCCTACTTACGCCCAACGTTTGATGTTTCCGCCTAGAGATAACAAAACTCAAAATCCTACTTACGCCTAAAGCTCAAAACTGAAATTCCTACTTACGCCTAAAATATTTCCTTGCAAAACTCTCATTCCTACTTACACCTAAAACGAAATCTCTACCGTAGTCCACTTAGGTACATATTTTCCCTTATCCACTTTGTACACTGTTACAATGCAATTAATATGTAGAAATAATAATCTGTATAAACATCTTGATTTAAATTCGGTGTAACATTTCGACAAATAGCGTTGCAGCGGCTTGCAGCAGCTGTGTACTTAATTTAACTTTAAACCGAAGAAATTACACATACACTTGAGCATCTATTCATGTACGTTTTTATTATATTATTAGAGGTTATAACACTTAGTGAGGAGAACCAAAATCCAAGTACCCTCCTGATTTTGGACAACGTATAAGTTAAATCATTGTAAGTCAATAGTCGAAACTCAGTTGTCCTCCGACAAGAAGAACTTTTGGGGAACAAAAATGTCTTTACTTTAGAAAATTTAAAATTTTTCAGATGTGCTGGAATATTTTAATCAGTTTAGTAAGTTTTCATTTGCAGGGAAAGTTGGAAAGTTTTTTCTAATAAATAAAGTTGAGTCGCAAATTTGCTATTTAGTTCACATCAGGTGGACCCCCCTTAAAGAAAAATTGAACAACTTCCACAACAAAGTCAGAAAGTGGATACTGTAGATTTTAGGCGTAAGTAGGAATCCGAGTTGTGCGTAAACATTCTTTAGGCGTAAGTAGGAATGTGAGTTTTGACAGAAAGAATTAGGCGTAAGTAGGAATTTGAGTTTTGAAATCGATTATGCGTAAGTAGGATAGGCGTAAGTAGGAGTAAGCATCTGTATGGATACGTATATACTATATATACTGCCTGGGCTTATTCTGGGGATTTTTGCTTGGGGGGGCTCCTTGGGCCCCCCCCAAAAGCCCGAGGGGCAAGGAATTTTGGGGGGGTGGCGAAAAGTTTTCGAAAAATATGCTAAAAATACTGCTATTTTGCTGGCATGCAGTGTAGAAGTTGTTTTTTATCGCAAAAATTAGCAGATTTAGTGTTGAAAAGGGCAAAAATTGAGTAAAAATCTCCGGCGAAGCCGGAAAATTTTTGAAAATTTGGCCTTCTGAGCGAATTTTTCAGGGCAAAATTTGGTACCAAAAGGGGCACCCTTTGGTTTGGGGGGGCGATTCTTTGGGGGGGCACGAATTTTGAGGGGGGAAGGTCGTTTATGGGGGGGGGCACCCCCCCCCACTAGAATAAGCCCAGACTGCTACTGCATTAAAACAATATTATAATTAAACTCTTGCGTTAACGTTAAACAGCTAAACTTAATGAACTAACTCAGCACCCTTAAAAAGATTCCTGTAGAAATAGCAGGAATTTTTGTAGTTTTCTACAAAAGTGATCCTGTGCGGTCAGACACCAGCGGAGCTTCCTGTATTTTCCACAAAAGTAACTTTTGTATTTTTCACCGGCCTCTCCAATAGTAAAAATTACAGGAATTTCCTGTAGAAAATACTAAGGAAACCTGTAGGTTTTATTACAAGAGTTTCCTGTAGAAAATACTAAAGAAACCGGTAGTTTTGATTGACTTTTTTGACAATCCTGAATCAGATACCAAAATTGTAGTTTTTACGAGACAAAACCTGTAAATTTTACTGGAGCGATCTGTTATTTCAAAAAGGGGTGGGCAGTTGCGGGGGCGGTCGCTCCCAAAATATTTTCGACAGGGAGCGGCCGTTACAAAAAATTCACCCACGGGGTGTTGAAAGACTGAAAATTTGAAAAAATTCAAAAATTTCAGTCCTCAAAAATTTTGATTACTGTCGCCCTTATATACTCAGTTTGCGTTATCAGCGTATCAAGTACTTTCTTGTAGAGTAAACCTGTAAACCAGTGAAAACTACAGGTTTCACTTGTATTGAATAGTGGTCTAACTTGTAACCAATTCTACCAAGGTATGTTCGGTAAAAACTACCAACGACGTCCTGTAGAAATTGCAAGACATAACCTGTATTTTCTACAAAAGCTTTTGTATTTCTCATCTACAAAAGTGATTCCTGTAGTTTCTACTGTAACATTTCTAAGAGTGAGTTTTTTGTTCATAAATTAGGTATTCTATAACTCAGTTTTGGCTCGGAATCTAACAGTGTCTGTGCTAAGGTCATACACAAACTATAGTACGAACAAAAATATGAGTACTAAACTTTGACCGTTTATAGCAGATTAATAGCCTTTGTAATAAACCCCAACAATGTATATATTTTTAGAATAGTCAGTAACTAGACATTTACAATATCCGGAATTCCGGTTTTCATTGACCAAAAATCTAAAATATTTAGTTTTTCGTCCAATTTTATGGCAATTAAAATTTTGTTTTCACGATCGAATAGAGCTGGCCCGACTGCACATTTTTGCTCTTACAAACTGTTCACGAAAATGCATCTAAATTCCGGAATACCCGATTTTTCAAAGTTCCCGAATTTAAAAAATCTTCTCCAATACCAACAACAAGGGTATCATTCGAAAGCTGGTTACATTACAAAAGTTACATCACTGTTGCCAAGATTTCCCCAGGTTTAACACATAAAATAATAATTTAACAGTGAAATCTATATCACGTAAACGGTCGGTAAACAGTATTACGTATGTTCGTAAATTTAAATCATTGCAAATATATAGAATATTGCAATGGAGTTGTATAGCCCAACGTTAGGTACATGCTATGAAATCGACAATGACCAATAACAAAAAATAAGAAAAACAAATGGAAAGACATAGCAACGAAACAGAAATAAACAATAATCACTAGAAGTTCCTAAACTTAAGAACCTGTTCCAATACTATTAAAATATGTGCATCAAATTTACTGTTTGTACACGTATCATGTAAATACAAAACAACGGGGAAAAGCATAAGGCCATGTAGAGCAATAACAGAAAAAAGCAGAACACTGTAAAAACAAAAATAACAACAATAAAGTAATAGGCACAGCTTTACCGATCCAAACAAAGTAACACAAAAATTACTATAACAACAGTAAAGTAATATTAAAATCAAAGGTTTACAAATTTAACCTCAACATTGTATGCGGAATAGAGCTGTGTCGCTAAGAAAATTTCCGGGCCAAGTCTGGGCTTGCTTACATCACCCGGCCGGTCCTCGGGCCAGGCCAGGCCCAGAGGACCGCTTAAAAGATTGAGTCCGGAAGCCGATTCAAGGCCCTGCACGCCCGATGTCAAGCCCGAGCCCGGCCAGGAGGCCCGATTCAAGCGACTGAAAGCCCGGAGGCCCGGCTCGGCCCTAGATGACAAGCCGTGCCCGGACACAACTCTAATGCGGAATAAGCTCACGTAAAAACATTTTAAAGTTATGTATACATTAAAGAATATAATAAAGCTATAATTAAGCACAGTAATGTACAAATAAGAGCGTAGCAGAGCGTATATAGAGGAAGCTGTGACGATGCCGCGTTTTCCAGGAATTGGTCCACACCCTGAAAATATTGAGGAAAACATACTTTTTTGGCGCAGGAGTAGCAAATATGTGGCAGTGTTGCTGAATAATCTAGAATAATGTTCAAAGTTTGGCCTCTTACGCCTTGTTTCAACATATTACAGACGCAGAATAAGTTCCCTTACTGTTAGACTTCTACAACTTGCTTAGAATTTAGTAATGATAATTTGGTAAATTTTGGTATAATCAAGAAGTATCTCACATTTGTCAACTGTCCACCCTGCCCCAATCATCAATCACGACCTACAAAGTGCCTATGACTCTTTAAAACTGATGCTTCTATAGTTAGATCCCAGCAGGGTATTTTTTACAGGTGGGGGGGTCCCCCCAGAAATTGACCTCCCCCCCCGAAAATGCCTTCCCTCCCGAAATCGCCCCCTCCCGGGATTTTTGCTTCCCCCCCGGGATTTTTTGGAGGCCTAAATTTTTGCCAAAAATAGGCCAATTTTCAAAAATTTTCCGGCGTCGCCGGAGATTTTTTCGTAAAAATAGCTATTTTTAGCTTAAATCCTGGCATTTTTGAGAACTCTTTGCGTTTCATCATGCAAAATACGCCAAAAAATACCATTTTTGGCTCATTTTTGCAAAAAATCTTCCCCCCTCCCGAAAATATCTTCCCCCTCTGCGAAGCCCCCCCCCCGGAAAAAAATCCCTAAAACATACCCTGTCCAGGGAACGTATATTACCCATCCATAAAAATCCACAAACACTGGAACAACTCTACATCAAATACAAAAAACCAACATAAAAATAACAGAGGAATGGTAAAGCATATTAAAACTAGACAAATAATGACTACAAAAAAGTAAATGAAAAATTGTAGCACGCGAACCCTGAAAACTAGCTGGAAGGCAAAAAAAATCTTTGGCAGAAAACAATCATCTTCTTTACTCTTTATCCTGAGCTTTTTCTTCTTCTTTGTCATCTTCCTCTTCACAGATCTGGAGATTATAGGCACGCCAGGCATAGAGTCTAGAACAACAAGAAAACGGAAAGGCGTCCACCTTTACCAGCCTGCCTTCCAGGTCAGACAGGCTGGCAAATGGAGGACGCCCGATACCCGACGCCGTCACCATGACCACGCCCAGGTCCTCGCACAGCATGACGCCACGATTGTGCCAGGCCCGGACAAAGCGTCCCTTGCCGGCCACCAACGGCCAAACCAACTCAACCCGCCATATCGGCAATGGCGGAGTGGGGGGACTGCCGCTACTGCTATCCTCAACATCGTCGGGACTACTGGACTGACGCAGGGAGGCTAGGCGCAGGGCGGCAAACTCTACCATGGTCCCAACGTCCAGCATTCCCGGCAGCAGGAAGCGCGGTTCAACGTTCACAGCGCTGAATCCGAAGCTTAGAGCACAGCCGAGAGTACTGGAATAGATCTGACCTGACTCCTGGCTGGGATCCCAAGCGATTATGAATCCTCGACCGCTGACTCGACGTTCGGCATAACTGGCCGGACAAACGGACAGAACGATCCAATCAGAATCAGACTGATCAAAATGGCCTGTTCCCTTGCCTTCTTTTGAAGCAGAATCCTGGTCAGCGAATGGTGATTTCTGCTCTGGTGACTGTTTGGCAGGGTTGTGGTCGCTGTCGTCAGCTTTGTCGTCAACGTTGGCGTTCTGAAATAAGAGCAAACGTATCACACTTTAACCGCCTAGTTTTCTACAAATTCCACTAAAACTTCACCAGTAAGATGTGGTCAAAGGCAAGATGGTATACCATCGAGCATTCGTCAAGCCAGAATCCAATACGACAAAGCCAAAGGCTCATTCTTCCATTGTAAGATCGTACTCCTTACCGTACGTAAATACTGATCCACCGCAGTCTTCGATATCACTCGAACCAGGACCTCCGTTCCGGGGAAAATGGTCAGGTGGTCACTGGAGGAGGGCCATCGCTGACGACGAAAGCACTGGGGGGAGACTTCATTACAGCGACTATATCGTAGCACGCCCAGGCTGGGAAAGATCACCTGACCTCTGAATTGACCAATCAGTCCCCGTTCCTCCACCAAATCAGCCTCCATCAAAGGCCCGGGCCTATCCAGAACCAGAATCTCCGTTGTAGTCCAAAGGGTGCGACTGCTGTTGGGATAAAAATCGTTCTGAGCATTAGCCTCAGCAACATACTGAACCTGAAACTGCATAAAAGAAAGGTGAATCAAGAAAGTATTAGCTGACGTAATAATTAGGAATGCACTACTGAGGCCTAGTTTCGGTCACAGCACCGGGCCTATTCCGCGGACAATAATTCAGGGACATTTTGTAAAATTTTGCCGTTACTAAAACAAAAAATTTTGAACATTTGAAAGTCAAAAACAGCTAAAATTGCTACTAATCTAAGTATTCTTACCAGTTTGAGTGAAAAGAACAATCGTGATTTGTATATGTCTGTATGAAGTTATGGCAAAACTATATAAATATTTAAAGTTTTTTAAAATTATCACTGTCACATCTAAATTTTTAAGAAAATTTTTAAGAAAGTTTTGAAAACTTATCGATTTTAACCCTTCCAATTTGCAGGCCTCGGCCTTATCCGAGTATCGGTAATAGCACCCCGGCCCTGGCTTATCCTTACTGGGGGGGAGTTGGAGGCCGTCCCCATTCGGCGAGCTCCCCCCGCCCCCAACCGAGGAGCCCTTCCATAAATTCCGACCTTCCTCCCACAGGCCAAAAAACTCTTTAATTGTACCATTTTCCCGCTAAATTCCCAAATATTTCCAAGCATCGCCGGGTTTTTAAAGAAATTTTCGCTATTTTAGCTTACAAGTAACAAAAATGCTCCGCACAAAAGGGGATAATATGTGTGTTGGGCCTATGTCTGTCGTTTAAATTCTGGTTGAGAAAGCAAGCAATCCGACACAGCAAGTTTGGGTGGGTAGTTCTATGGCGAAAGTTGTTCAGTTCGATGCGGGCCTTCATTTGACTCGAAATTTGACCACTTTTGAAAATTTTAATTTTTGACCCAAAATCGCCTAAGTCCCCACCCCACCCCACCACAGGCCTCTATAGCCACTTTAGGTACGCACTTCTATGACAAAAGTTGCTCAGTTCGATGCGGGCTTTCATTTGGTACCAAATTTGACCACTTTTGAAAAATTTTATTTTTGACCGAAAATCACGTAAGTCCCCACCCCCACCCTACCACAGCACTCTACAGCCACTTTGAGCATGCAATTCTATGACAAAAGTTGTTCAGCTCACTTAGGGCTTTCATTTGGTACCAAATTTGACCACTTTTGAAAAATTTTATTTTTGACCGAAAATCACGTAAGTCCCCACCCCCACCCTACCACAGCACTCTACAGCCACTTTGAGCATGCAATTCTATGACAAACGTTGTTCAGCTCACTTAGGGCTTTCATTTGGTAAAAAATTTGACCACTTTTGAAAAATTTTATTTTTGACCACTTGACGACTACCCGATTTATATACCCTTCAAACGGCAAAGTGGAGCCAGTCCAGCAAAATGGGTGGGTCGGACAGCAAAACGGACTCCGGGAATGAGCTGGGCGCACCAGAAAACCTCTATGGACAAAGTTTTGAGAGGCCATGCACAGTCCTATATGGTGTTCTTGTAAGTCGGTACCGACCTGACCCTCCCGACAGCAAAGTGGAACCAGCCCAGCAATATGGGTGGGTCGGACGGCAAAACGGACACCGGAAATGAGCTGGGCGCACCAGAAAACCCCTATGGACAAAGTTTTGAGAGGCTATGCACAGTCCTATATGGTGTTCTTGGAAGTCGGTACCGACTTGACCCTCCCGACAGCAAAGTGGAACCAGCCCAGCAATATGGGTGGGTCCGACGGCAAAACTGCTTACGGGAATCAATTCGCCGTGCCAGAAAACCTTTGTATGAAAGAATTGAGCTTTCTAAGTTGAATACACAGCGAGAAATTTCGATTTTTCATTTTTCGAATTTTCACCATTTTTGACCGGCCACTGTGGTCGCATGGGAAGTGATAGAGAAACGAGACTTAGTTATTTAGTTAATTCAATATATGTAGTTTCTGAATATAAAAAGAAATCGGATCCAGCTCTTAACGTTCGAGCTGCGCAGCGACCACAAATATGGTCACTTTTCGCTCTGGGCCGACTTTGCGGCGCCGCTGCGGCGCTGTGGCGCACCTGCGGCGCAAAAAAAGTAGCGATTCTTAAATGGCGCATGGGGTACTACCAGACCCTATACCCCTTTAGGTCCGGCCTCCGCTGCAGATTACGTGAAAGAGGCGGAAAGTCAGGACAATACGACCATTAAATAGGAGAAACCGGAAAAAAAACATCGCCGCCATAACCGGTCCGGGGCGCAACTTTTTAACGGAAAGTGATACGGGGCTGAAACTTCTCACACATACTAAACTCGATGTGCTCTACAATTTGCGCATGAAATCTGCGCAGGATCTGCGCAGGATTTTGCGCAGCCTCTGCGCAGCTTATTTTACACTGTCTCCAGCCACTTTTCACACATATTAATAGGGGTCGCTGCCGCGACCCCTATGAACAACATTAAACTTAGTCATTTTTTGCGATTTTTCGCAGTTTTTACACGTAAAAACGTAAACATATGAAACAACTTTCCAAAACAATCCCCAGATTGGGTGTGCCCCCCCCATAAAAATCGCCAAGAAATAAGCCAGCGTCCACGTTGCTTTTCCAGTAACAACAGTCTAACTACATTGTGTATACATACGACATAAATATATTAACGTCACCGTCAACATTGTCATTGTCAGCATTGTCTCTAATATACGTAACTAAAACTTCTATTTCCACCAATACTCCATTTACATTTTTAATTTCATCTTTTAGTCCTGTCACATCCGTCAATTCTGTACGAAATAAATTTTTAGATGCCAAATACATTGACTAGAATATCACCCCTCCCAAAGACGGATTCATTCTAGTGCACAAACTCTAACACACACATGGACTCGAATAGCATTAAGCAAATAGGTAACCTAAACTCCACCAAGAGACAAGTGGTCCAGGGTTTCAGGTAGCCAAATTAAATACCCTGCTATATAACCACTATGTATATTATACACCCTATAGTAACTATTGAGGCACAAAAATAGGTAGCAGTTAATAATTAAATAAATATACATACATATTATTAAACAATATAAATAATTAAATAATATTTAATTAGAACCTTCATTCCAGGCAGAAGATAGCAAGATAGATCAAACATAGGGAGACGACCATTTATGAAGGTTGTCAAATAGACATCAAAGGTTCGCCGGCTCTGCATGTCTAACGGCTGCAGCAGGGCACGTTCTGGAGTTACACTGGTAATTAGGCCAGTGCCAACACGAGACATCCTAGACTAAACAGTAGATGGAAGACCTGAAACCTAAAAACAGAACAAAATCTAGTGCAAACCTATATAGTAAATAGTGATGGGCACTGGATATCCGGATATCCGGATAATTTTTATATCCGGATAATATCCGATTTGAGAAAAATATCCGGATATCCGTGTACATTTCAGTCAAAACAATGAAAAATTAGAAAATTTTTGACAAAAAATTTAAAAAAATTGTAAAATATTTTTCAAAACTTCCTCTGAAAATTTGAAACGAAGGTTGAGGCTATGATAGACATTCACAGCCTGTCGAAAAATTGAAAATTTAACTGCAAAATCGAAAAATTTTCTTCAGTTCAGTTGGGAATAGGCGGATAACCGGATATCCGTTAACGCAAAATAGGCGGATATCCGGATATGAAAAAATATTCGGTGCCCATCACTAATAGTAAATTTTGCTACCATAATGAAACTAATGAGTCTACTAGCTCCTCTCAAAACGCAAAAATACTGTGACCTACAACAACTCCACAACTTACTCCAACTTCGAGTAACAAATACATAAATTCCTTTCCCAAAACAGTAAACAATAAACATAGACATAGCGTTCCCTAAAGTGTCACTGCAATTAAGGCTCGAATTTAAATTAAAGCTTGGATTGACTGTGCCTGGAAGGCTCAACGGTACAGTGTCGGTATAGAAGACCAAAGAATGAGTCAAACTTCACGCCAGAATTTTTCAAGTCTGGGTGGTGTAGTGACACATCTTGGTTTCGGTCAGTCATTTGAGAAGGCCATGGGTACAAATGGGTAGGGTTATTCACTGGGCCTAAAGCATCAGTCTGGCCGGGCAGCGCTCGAGGTCCTAATCTCGCTACCGGGCACGGTCCCGAACCCGCTACTTGACCCGGCGGCAAAACCCTGGGCCCGATAGCTAGACCCGGAATCCGAAGCCGGAATCTGCTACTAGACCCGGCTAAAGACCCAGCCCGCTGGTAGGCCCAGACACGAAGCTGAAATTGGCCGAAATGTTTCTTGGTTGGCTTGGCTTGATTGGAGTTTGACGGGCCCGGCTTTCAGATGTCATGTTTCAACCATTTTCCGAGCCCTGGACCCGACGCCCACTACACGACTCGGGAACAACCCTACAAGTGAGTACTCAGTCAGTAAATCAAACAATTTCACCCGCGCAGGCATGATACGATTTTGCTTAGGAAAGGAATGAATAGGGAAGGCAGCAAATCAATTTGGGTAAGCACATGGTCCAACCTGGCAGTATATAAAAATACTAATTTTCCCCGATAACTGAGGTACAGATTAAAAGTGACAGCATGCTTCCTCAATATAGTTCACTGATCCTCAGATTTACCCACTGTCCGTTTAACAAAACTTTGTTGATTACTGTCACCGTAAGCTTGGACTAGTAGACCCCGTCGAACAAGATTTAAGTTCGGCTTATGCTTGTCCGTTTGGGTGAAGACTCAATTCAAATCAACTTGTCGGTTTGTATGCGCAAAAATTCCGAGCTGTGTTGAGCCCGTGCAGTATGGAAAAAGCGCAAGCATAAACCGGGCGTTAGAGCAACACGAAGCTTGAAAGAACTCTGAAACTAAAGTCTGACCAGAAAATGTAGGGAGCGAAATTGTTTTGTTTATACTGAATTACCGGTACACTTTTGCTGCAGCAATGTATATATTTTCTGAACCGTCATGGCATAAACTTTCTTTTGGTTGAAAAAAATTTTTTAAAAAATTAAAATTCATCAAAAGAAGACGATTTTTTAGGTTTTGAAAGATCAGTAGAAGACAGGAACTAGCCGTTCGGTAGAAAATTAGCCCATGTCTGGCACATTGTTAATCCCGAATATCAGCTGATTTCGTCAAACATTGCGATAGTTATTCAATTTTTTCGATTTTCAAAATCCTTTGATCTTTGCCGCTTTTCCAACTTTGACTGGCTATTGCTCGTGACTCACTCAATGCAAAAAATTTTTAATTGGATTTTCAGGACCGCTTACATGTCAGCTTTCATATGATATATGTGGTTTTTCAAAATTTGAAAATCGATTTTTTCGAAAAATACCACTTTTTGACCCAAAATTTCTACAAAGCGAATCCAGCAAAAGTGGGTAAAAATAATATTATCATAAAGTTTAATCTGAGCTGAATCCAACGATATAAAGTTTTCGTGGTTACAACTTATATTGCATCCCCAACTAATTTTAAACAATTTCGCTTTTTAGCCTGTTTTTGGCTAGTTTACACTATTTGCGGCAAATCAATGCACAATATAGCACAACTTGCCAGAAATCACCTGAAATAGGAAATTGTTTAAAAATTCGTTGCTGGGGCAATTTAAGCTGTAGCCACAAAAACTTTATATCGTTGGATTCACCTCAGATTAAACTTTTTGATAATGTTATTTTTACCCACTTTTGCTGGATTCGCATTGTCGAAATTTTGGCTCAAAAAGTGGTATTTTTCGAAAAAATCTATTTTCAAATTTTGAAAAACCACATAGATCACATGAAAGCTGACACGTAAGTGGTCCTGAAAATCCAATTAAAAATTTTTTGCATTGAGTGAGTCGCGAGTAATAGCCAGTCAAAGTTGGAAAAGCGGCAAAGATCAAAGGATTTTGAAAATCGAAAAAATTGAATAACTATCGCAATGTTTGACGAAATCATCTGATATTCGGGATTCAAAATGTGTGAGACATGGCCTCATTTTCTATCGAACGGCTAGTTCCTGTCTTCTACTGATCTTTCAAAACCTAAAAATCGGCTTCTTTAGATGAATTTTAAGTTTTAAAAGAAATTTTTTCAACCAAAATAAAGCTTATGCCATGACGGTTCAGAAAATATATACATTGCTGCAGCAAAAAAGTACCGGTAATTCAGTATAAACAAAACAATTTCGCTCCCTACATTTTTTGGTCAGACTTTAATACAAAATAGCTAAGAAAGGACTATTTCCAAGTATTAAACAGGAAGCAAACAGTAAGCTAAACCGGATCTTGTAGGTTTATATCACACCGGTGCAGACTTCATTTGTATAACCGACCATTCTGATTCCAATTGTTACTGTATACTTAGACTATCAGCACTTAATTGCACAGCTCATCCATTAATCTATCTAGAATTACAAAAGTATTAAGTGTGAAAACCTCCTCCTAAAAATCGCTCATGATAAAATGGACCATCGCCAATAAAGTCATCCATGATGCCAATGTAATCTTAGAAGCATTCAGCAACGTTTACTTCACAAAAAGACATTCTTTACAGTACAATATAAGTAGTATAAGCAGAAAAGCAAAACAATAATATATAAATAAAGCAAACAAAACACGATTCACAACCACAAAATTGGTCAATATTATTACTCACAGCATGATAAAATAGATGAGTACATATAACAGCTAAACAATCTAAAATCAGAAAACTCTGACTCTAAATTAGAATTTGATCCCTAAATTTGACAAACCAAGAAAAAGCAAAAAATAAAACTGAAACAATACATAAGCAGCAGGCCCACAGCACCTGAATATGTTCAAAAGCCTAAAACATAGAATCGTTCAATACTATATACTGCGGAAATTAAAACATACTGCTTCAATAAGGATTGACAAAACTGCAATGCTGACGGTTAACTAAAATAACACGCTAACTGTAAGTCTGAAGATTTTTAGAGCTATTCCGATTTTATTTCAAAACAAAAGACAAAGCTTTTCTTATTTAAAGAGTGGAAGAAAGTTGCACACAAATTATGCACCAGAAAAAATCTGCATTCAGTCACCCTACTCAAAAATAGAAGTACTAAACCGAGAATATATAATCACGGCTTTCCTACGGAAGCGGTTACACCACACCACACCACAGCATGCATAATTACTACTCACCGAAAAGATAAACGCAATCAAAATGAAAGATAATATATACGTGGTCAACAGACGAGAATGCTTAAACGCTAGCGTATAGCAAAGAATAATGTGAAATAAACAGTGATACACAGATAAACCTGGTTAAAAACATACCAATATAACAAACCCTAAATATATAAAATAAAAATTAAAAATAAAATGTCATGTACTTAATTACAGCGACACTACGCAACCTAATATAAACAGATAAACCTCAATCCATCCACCAAAAAGACGAATGCTTTTAGACTGAAGAAAGGCACCTACTTTCTAGTCATTACCAATTATTTATGGCTAATTACTCTTACTAATTATGTGGTAACAATCAATCACCGCCCGCCATCTAGTAAAAGAGTAATAGTAATTAACAGGAAGCACAAGCTTTTCCCGTCATTTCTGTATTCAGAGCAATACGTATGAGAAAACGTTATTGTATACTGAGGAAATGCTACACGTGTTCATTGCGTACGTATAGTGCGACGATATTTTTCATACAAATTGCATTCCATTCTTCCAAAGTAACAAAAATCAACGCCTCACTGACCACAGACAGCAGTAAGTACAAAAATATAGCGTATAGGAACAAAGTTGCTCACTTTCAATACATAACATATTTGTGCATATTTGTCTAGATGAAAATGCTACAGAGGGTGTCGAAATTCTTTTGAGTTCAGGTCAAAAGGACGAACAATAATGACTCAGTCGAGATGTTAAACCAGAAAGGGCGCGATAATCACTACTACAAAATATGTTACAACACTACCAAAATCCCTACCTGTCTGCCTACGTATACAAAGCAATACTTACGTACTGCTCATAAAGTGTTAAACAATAATTCTATCCAAAATGAAAGCAATTTGACAGTCTGTAAAGTATATACGTATGTATACTATGTATAACTCTGCAAGCATAGAGGTATGTTGTACGTATCATCACATTCTGCAATTTCAGTCAAAAGAGGACAAAAGCATTCACAAAAGTTTCTGACAACAAAACTAACAGGCACTCATATACAAAAGGATTCATAAGTGGATACTTTCAAACTACAGACAAAAAAGCAGCGAACCCTACAGTTGCAGAATACAGGAGCCCAAGTTTTTACAAATACTGTCTATTTCTTCACAAAACATGAACCTTGATTATTAACACAATTTATGAAAATTAGTCACACGGTTACAGTAGAATTTCGTAGACATAAACCATACGCATATGCACAAGCACATTCAGGAAAAAACTGGTAAGCATAAAACATATACGTACCTGTACATTAACATAAGCTTGATACAAAATTCAACAACAAAAATAGCCCAGATAGAATGAGAAAATGCTAAACATCACTATAAACAGTGAAAAACAAATGCAGAGGTGACAGACACTGAAACAAAATCAAAAAGAAATATATAAAATAAAAATTAGACAACTAGATATGTACGTGTATAATAAAAACAGATCGCCAAACCACAGCACACAAATTAACAGATGGAGAGACTTAGGTGTGTCGTAAGCACAATCTGGGTTTTCTTAAGTGGAGGGGGGCTGCGCCCCCCACTTTTTGGATTCCCCCACTCGATCCTCCCGTTTTTTTGGGCTTCCCCCCAAACACTACAGTATATATATTATATATATATCAAAACAAAGTTAATTTTTTGCGAAGTTCGCAAACTCCGCGATCTTTGCCGAGAAAGCGACATTTCGCTAAATTTAGAGAAGTTCGCGAAAAAGTTAGCGTACTTCCCGAAATCGTTAGCTAGCTAATTTGAGAGATTTTCTCCGTATCTACCAAAAATTGGCAAAAAATTTTAAGATCTAACTTTGTCCCAAGATTTCGTGCCTTCGCGAAGTTCGCTGAAGTTTAAGCGAAGTTCGCATATTTTCTATGTCCTGGTTTTAGTTATATAGGTATGGATTTTCAAAAAGTGTGATAACTTACAAGCTATCTAAAAAGGAAAGGAAGTCAATTCAGAAACGTAACTCAACTTCAAACCTTGCTAGGCATGTGTGCTTTTACACAATTTTGGAATAACTACCACAAAGTTCACAAACAAAATACATCAATGCTACGTTGGAAATTGACACAACCCGGGATTGCGTAGAGTATAAAACCACGTTTAACAATTGTATAACGGAATTCTTTAGAAACTAGCTTTCCAACTTAGATTAAGAAACCGTAACAGCCTTCTCATACTTGCACATTTAAGTTTACAACAAAAATACACACACACTCATATTATCAGGAAAAAAATTAGCATAAAGTTAGCACAACGTATTTACGCAGTTCTTTTTCTATCTATTACTGAATTTCTCATCCAGTGCCATAAAGTCGCCACGATGTATTTCCTCCAACTCAACATACTTAATTTCATCCTTAATATGGGCATAGTTGGCCGCCAGGCAGACCATAAAATGCACCAGTCCAAGAATGACCAGGCCTCCACCGGCCAACCCCAGAATGTACCAGGGATAGGCAGTGTGAGTTAGCGTACAGAATTTTTTCAGCCTAGGTCCGCAGACCTGATAGCTGGTACTGGACGGAGGCTGGGCATAGGTCCCATTCAGGAGGCCCGAAAAGGTGCTGAAATCGATACAGTCTGACGGCGTGGGACCGAATGTGCTGTGATCAAAGGCTGAAAAACAATAAAAACAGTATACATGTAAAGTTGAACGATCAATATGCGCGTGTTTCTGTATTGTGTTAGGCCAAACATGGGGGAGCCTCCCTTACTAAATAGGGGGAGGGGGAGAGACAAAAAGTGAGGGGATGGCTAAGAAATTGTCAAAATAAAGGAAAATTATAAAGCTCGTTTTCTACATATATACTGATATAGCTAAGCTAAAAACGGTCAAAAATCAAGTTTTAGTACAAAAATAGACGGTTTTAAACCAAAAAATCCTGGCGAAGCCCGAAACGTTTTGACATTTTGAAAATTAGCAAATATCTAGACACCCTAGCGCTAATGGGAGGAAGCCAAAAAAGGTGGGAGGAACGAGTGGGGAGTGAGGGGAACCCCACAAGTGAAAAATGCATTTCTGAGAACTTTTCGCATTTCTCCATTCCAAATATACAAGCCAAAAATATCAAGAACGTGCACACCCAGACCCAGGGCAATTTTACAGGAGGGAGTACCCCCTCCCCGTCCCCAGGAAACCGACCTGCCTGGATACTCTCCCAAAATCGCCCTTCCAGAAAGTTTACTTTTCTCTGGGGTTCTTGGGTGTCCAGATTTTTGCAAGAAACCATGCCAATTTTTTTCGAAAATTTGTCGGCTGCGTCGGAGATGTTTGCCTAAAAATGCCTACGTTTAGCCTAACGCTTTTCCGACAACATTTTGCATTTCTCCATGCAAAATAAGCCAAAAATAGGTTTGCTATTCCGCAAAAATCTACCATGAAATTTTCTTTCCTCCGTATCGCTTCGGCCCGAGATCCCACCCTCCATAATTAGAGTAAACTAAGATTTTCTTTTAAAAACAATTGCCCATTTCTCAAACTGAGATGAGCGCTACAGAATCGCCAAAGCTAACTACTGTTCACTTACGCTAAACATGAATGAAGTTAAAACAATATCTCCTACACAATGTATCATAGGGGTCGCGGTAGCGACCCCTATAATATGAGTGAAAATGGTCGAATGACCGTGTAAAACAAGGCTGCGCAGAAGCTGCGCAGATTCCTGCGCAGATCCTGCGCAGATTATCTGCGCAAAAAATTGTACGTGTCGAGTTTAGTATATTTGCCAAGTTTCATCCCCGTACCACTTTCCGTTAAAAAGTTGTCCCAAAAATCGCTTACGAGAGTGATGTTTTTTCCGGTTTCTCGCTTTTGATGTCTCATAAGGGGGTTGTGTAGCTTGAATAACTACAGATAGAAAAATTTTTGCCTATGAAACCCATATATATGCTTGTAGTACAAATCAAAAATAAGAAAATAAGCTAGTTTTTATGCCTCCCGGAGCCGGTAAAAATTTTTGGCTGGGGGCCAAAGTCGGCCAAAACGCTAAAATGGCCAAAAAGTATGCTTCAAAGGCGCCTTAATAAGTCAGATTGGGCTATATATGGGGTAATACTGACTATATGGTTAAACAGTTGAGTACACATATCGGGGTCGTTCAAATGCTATATGATTTTCCGTCTCCGTGCGGAATTTTTCGGTACTGACCGGCCAAAGTTGGTGAATTTTGGGGTCGAACTTTGAACTTAATTTCTTCGCTTATCTTGCTTGGGTGGCTCAAATTTTGCATACAAAGGTTTTTTGGGACGTAGAATCGATTCCCGCTATCAGGTTTGCTGCCCGAGTAACCCAAGTTGCTGGGCTGGTTCCACTTGACCGTCTGAGGGGTCAGGTCGGTAATCGCTTCCCGGAGGTCCATAGTAGGCTCTACCTGGCCTCTCAAAACTTTGTCTATAGGGGTTATCTGGTGTGCCCAGCTCATTCCCAGTGTCAGTTTTGCCGTCCGACGTGCCTATATTGCTGGGCTAGTTCTACTTTGCCGTCGGGAGGGCCAAGTCGGTAATCGCTTCCCGGAGGTCCATAGTAGGCTTTACTTAGCCTCTCCAAACTTTGTTTATAGGGGTTTTCTCGTGTGCCCAGCTCATTCCCGGTGTCCGTTTTGCCGTCTAACCCACCCATCTTGCTGTGCTGGTTCCACTTTGCCGTCTGGAGGGTCCGGTCGGTACCGGACTCCGGAACACCATGGAGGACTGTACATAAACTGAAACATTGTCTCTAGGGGTTTTCTGGTGCGCCCATCTCATTCCTGGAATCCGTTTTGCGATCTGACCCACCGCTTGTCATCGCTGCTGTGCTGGGTCAACTTGGCCGCATTCTTTAGGTGTGGTGGGGTCGGTGGGGGTCCTGAGGTCAAAAATGAAAATTATCAAAAGTGGTCAAATTTGTATCAAATGAAAGCCCTAAGCGAGCTGAGCAACTTTTGTCATAGAACTGCATGCTCAAAGTGGCTGTAGAGTGCTGTGGTTGCTTGCTTGCTACTGTTGAAAGATATCTATACATACCTTCAGGAGCATACATATATATATATATATATAATAATAGAAAACAAGAACAAAAAGTGCTCCTTCATCGCATGTAAAATACATATGAGTCTTCGTAGGCAGGTTGTACATAAGCAAAAACTAGCCTGTAAAATACATATGAGTTCCGTAGTGAGGTTGTAAATTAAGGAAAACGAGTTGCAACCGCTTAACATATGAGCCTGTCCTACAACGAGGCTCATATTGGTGTCACAGTGCATTCCACATTAAAGCCTCATTAAAGAACCTCAGCTTCATCCACATTACGGAAAATGAATAGACGTTGTGGCCCAGAAGAAATGGACTGAAGTGAACTACGACTGTACATGCAACCTGATGTTTCCTGAAACACTATGGCACACCTATTTTGCGATACGCGATACGATACGCGATCGCTGTGGTAAACGGTACACCTAATGCATTCTCGAAACACTTTCACATTATACACACGCAGAATGCGTTCCCACTTGGCTGTGAATCAACGCTCCTCATGGCGTATATACCGTATTGAGCATATGCACACTATATATATATAATGACTGATAACAAGCTATATATGTGAAGGACAATTTGTAATGAAAAGCTTTATGCAGTATGTATTTATATAAAAAAGTAAAATAT
>JASAND010007162.1:0-20198 GCA_030248195.1 Trissonchulus latispiculum | reverse complement strand
TATATATATATATATATATATATATATATATATATATATATATATATATTATATATATACTCGGTGTCGTGGTGTTGAATTTAAGGACTTTAAGTGAGTCTAAGTTACAACTGGGCTTTCTTACATGCAAGGTCATGCTTTGCCGCATTTCTGTTAGGGCGCCGTAGCTAGTTCTGTTTGGCAAATCGTCTGCTTAATATTCATTCCGTTCAGTGACACCGAAGATCGCACTACTTCGCGCCGTCACTTGATTCAGTACAACTCATGCTACGGGATTACTTTATCGTCTAGACTCATAAGTAGTATCATTTGCCTTCTCATACATATGTATTATAGTCACACCGTTGCGATTGAGTACGTATCTGAGCACTTCGCGCGAATAGGGTGGATGGCGAGAGGCGCCTATTCTGCCCCAGACGCTGGTTTCAATCATTTTAGGCGCTGGCTAGATTCCCTATTCTGCACCCAAAAGCTGGTTTCAATCATTTTAGGCGCTGGCTAGATACCCTATTCTGCACCCAAATACTGGTTTCAATCATTTTAGGCGCTGGCCAGATTCCCTATTCTGCACCAAAAAGCTGGTTTCTGTCATTTTAGGCGCTGGCTAGTTCCCGTATTCTGCACCAAAGAGCTGGTTTCTGTCATTTTAGGCGCTGGCTAGTTCCCGTATTCTGCACCAAAGAGCTGGTTTCTGTCATTTTAGGCGCTGACTAGATTCCCTATTCTGCACCAAAAAGCTGGTTTCCATAATTTTAGGCGCTGACTATTTTCCCTATTCGGCACCAAAAAGCTGGTTTAAATCATTTTAGGCGCTGGCTAGTTTCCCTATTCTGCACCAAAAAGCTGGTTTCAATCATTTTAGGCGCTGGCTAGATTCCCTATTCTGCGGCAAAAAGCTGGTTTCAACAGTTTTCGGCGCTGCGTACCCATTAATCTGCACGAAACTATTGGCATTTTTCCGCTTTAGCAGCATTTCCCTATTCTCCCCTTTAGCAATGACCGGTAGGGCATTTTTGTTACTAGTTTATTATCAAAGATAACTGAAAATTTTTACTCAATGTCAAAAATTTTTGCGGAACTTTACGCAGAGCTCCGAAAAAAGTTGCTGAATTTTCAAAAAAAGTGCGGAATTTCGCAGTTTTTTTTTGGCGGAGCCCCCCAGAAGCCGAAGAATTTTTTAAAAACTAGCCTTCTAAGAAATTAATATTGGCTAATTTTTGCAGAAATTATGGCTAAAGTTACCTGGAAATTTCAACTGCCAAATCGAGCTAACTTCATGGATTTGCTAAAGAAACTTCGCCCTAGGGGTGGATTTTCTAAGAAATTATTAAATTAAGTTAAATACAAATATAAATAAAATAAGTAAAAATAGAAATGTTAAGCATAAGAGGACGTAGGTATATAGTTGCGGAACGATTAACCAAGTTAAGATAGGTGGCCAAAGCCTAAAGGAGAAAAAATGTAAGGATAAGAGCGGGGGGTCTGGGGGGGCGATAGCCCCCCAGAAAAGTTAGAGCTTTTTTAAAGATTTGGGATGCTCAGGATTTTTTCTGGACACTTCTCTATGAAAAATTTAGTTGTGTCTACCTTGTGTCCAGCTAAAAATTTTTGTGTCCAGCTAAGAAAATTTGTGTCTGGACACGCTCCTGGACACAAAAAACCGTGAGCAAAATAGACCATTTTTCACCAAAACATTCCGGCGAAGCCGGAAACTTTTTGAAAATTTTGACCAAAAATCCTTAAAATTTGGCATTTTCTGGGCACCCTATAGTTGTGAGTGGGGGGAAGCCCAAAAAGTGGGGTGGGGGGAGAGTGGGGGGGTGCTCCCCCACTCCCCCCCCACTAAAGAAAACCCAGGACATAGGACTTGTTGTTACACTTGTTGTTACATAACCACACTAAGAACAGAGGAAGAAGTCTCTGCGCCTGACTTTGGGGGAGGTTTTTGTCGTTTCTTCCGAAAAGCATGGTTTTCTGTGCATTCTATTGTGTATATGCACTCAAATTTAAAAATGCACACACAAGTGCAGTCAAATTTGGCTTCCGCTAACTACAAAATGTTCCTAAAAAATTTCCAAAGCGCTCAGCATTTATTTTTTTAACTCCGCTTCTAATTACTTTTAAACGTTACAGCGAAACCCTGAAGGCCATGAAAATTCATAAAAACTGATAATTTTTGCGTAATTTCTTCGTAAATAAGAGCCACGTTTGGGTGGGTATTGGCGGTGCCCATAGATTGACCGGGAAATTGTTATTCTTTACCCTTTACCATTATATTTTGCAGCCCGTTTGTAATTTCCAACAAGCTGTTCCAAATAGATACTGCTATGCTTCCGTTTCTTGTTTTCTCTAGGCTAATATACTGAATACCCTTTCTCAACTTCAATCTAGAATTGATCATTTGGGTGAACTTCAGAAGGAAAATGAACGTTTGCGCCAACTTGTTCTGCCCAGAATGCGTTGAATAGACAGTATCTTTGGTTTGTATAAGCCAGCTGCTATTTGATGGATGTGTTATTATTAACTGTTGCACAATGTAGTGTCGTTCCGATAAGAAATTGACTGTTCTGGGCCTTAATCATCACCCGGGCCCAGAAAACCAGTCCCGGCCCAAGTCCCCTGTCCGTTCCTTGGTTCGATGTCAAAAGGGGCCCGGTGCTCAGCCCAGACTTCAAAGCCCAGCCCGGTCTCGTTGCTAGCCCAAGATTTCAAAGTGAGCTCCGCAGGGCACAGTGAGTACGGCAAGCCCGATAGGTCCTGGTGGGCCCGGTCAAAAACACCCGTCCGGGCTTTCAGCCAAATCCGGACCTGGGCCGGGCCCAACAAATAATTTTTTCCTGGGCCCCCGGAACAACCCTAGATGCTAGCTCAATCACTGTATAATAGTTGTTTTCAATTTCTTTGCACTGACTTTTGTTTGAATACTTTGCAATACTCACTTGTTTGATATATTAAAATCCTGTTGTTTGCTCATATTAAGTCTAAGTAGAAAGGTTAAAGCTAGAGTACATAATAACTAATAGTTTGAAAAACGTCGCGCTCTTAGGCCCTATTTCTTTAAAGATTAAACGGATTAGATTGAAATTAATCCGCATTAAAGAAATAGCACCTCGGGTTAAACGGAGGATTAAAAATTAATCCAGCTAGTTAAACGGATTAAAGTTAATTTTTAAAGAAACAGCGATTAAGCAGGTCGGATTAAGATTATCTCGCTGAGTTTTAAATCCTTAGTGTGAATAAAGAAACATGATTAGATTTAAATTTTAATCCTGGGTGCATTAAAGAAATAGAATCAAATTTAATCCGTTTAACCCGAGGTGCTATTTCTTTAATGCGGATTAATGTTAATCTAATCCGTTTAATCTTTAAAGAAACAGGCCCTTAGTAATCATGTACTCTTGGTTAAAAGTTAACGTATATAGTTAGTGTTGGGACGGTTTCGATTTTTAGAAACGGTTCCTGTTCTTTGATTACCGGTTCCGGTGTACTCTTGGTTTTACTATTACGAAGACCTTCTGTGTCTGTCTCCACAATTTAGCAAAATGTTGGACACACTAGGTACCAGTAGGGTTGCGCCGAGGCCGACCCGGCCCCGCAAATTTTTTCAACGACCCGGCCCCGTTGATTTTGGGCCCCGGCCCCGTTACACGGCCCCGCGGGGCAGACGGGGCCGATTTGCTCATAACAATTTGTTCTATATTTTCTGCTGTACGTATGGATATTTTCGGCTTATACATCTAACACACATTTCTCTTTAATGTAGCGTTGTGTGTTATCAAGCTATCATATTTTGAACCTTTTCAAACTTTCTTAATCCCAGTCGAGGACAAAATTTTTGAATATTTTCTTCAATGTTCTCAATATTGTCTGCACGGATTTTGGTGCTTGCCATTCTCTGGATGTCTTCGGGCTTTTATGATATCACACCCGATTCACAAACCAACTTATCTGAAATTGGTGTCACTCAGCTCAGACAACAACTGATATGGAACCTTCATTCAATACTTCAACGATAGAAACTAAACTACTCCCTTTGACCCTGTGTCTTCAACAATCCACGGCTAAGTTTCTAACATTCTGTCTAGTTTAAATTAATCTGCTTCAGGTGCAACTTTTTAAACAATAGGTGCATGCTGTTATGCCAAAGCTATTTCTGCGACGCATGTTGTTTTGACTTCCATTGTGCTGTGCTTGAAGTGGGTTGAGAAGAGGAAAAGGCGCGGGGGTGAAAAAGGTTCCCCTGTGTCGGCTGCCTCTTTTCAATTACACTTAAGGCGTTTTGTAGAACTGATATACATAGGCTTAAAACATTTTATTGTCCAAAGCATTGGCAGATTTTCCTACTATCCTATTTGAGTGCTCGGCCGTTTCCGCCCACTCTCCCTCCTTTCTTAGCTTCTTCTTCTTTTTCTTCTTGATACTCCATTTTTGTCACCCACCTTCCGAGCGGGTATATAGTTTTCAGCCATCCTAGTCACTATTGATTTGCGGGGGGGCAATCCCTATCTGTGTCTAAGATCTCGATTGCCTTGAGTGTGACTGCGGTCGCCTTAGCGTTGGGCTAAGGGGCCAATAACCGCACGTCAGAACTGCTTGGGGGTCATGTTTTCTGTCCGTGACCTTTGTCTCTCCGCCTCTTGTCTGCCTGCCATTCAGCGGACCGCGGGGAGCAGCACATAAAAGGTCTCTTCGAGTACCTATTTAGTGCTGGGCACCACGACAAAAAAAACTTTCTTAAATTTGTCTTGAGAACTGTGCTGGCTTTACGGTTATTAGAGCCAGTTTGAGTTGTATGTTTGTTTTGTTTAATGCTTGGCATACCATCTGTTTGCTTATACAATTTGAAATTTGAAGTTTGAAAAGCTTCCTCTATTTATTTGACTGAATAAAGCCAACTTAGCGTAATTCGGAAACTTTCCAAAATTTAATACAAGAATTACGACCACAAGGTGTCAACTTTAGCCTGCTTTACTGCTAGCTGCAGAGTTAAACGAGTCGATTTTGAATGCAGAATTAACTCCTTCGGCTCCTTTAATCTTGACGCGAAAAGGATCGAGTTAATTTAACTCAACTAAAGGGCCAAAGTTTAAACTTGTGTTGCAAAACATAAAATTTCAAATAGCAAATGACACGTTTTAACGTGACAAACTGACTGTAAAGCAAGCCATACCTACAATTATTGATCATTAACGATAGATCCGAGTATAAAATATTTATTAAAATCGCCATTCGGATGAAGCATCAAGACTGCCAATATATATTGTGCCAATATACTTGCGGAAGCTGTGAAATGGAGTCTGGCCCGACGGGGCCGCCGGGGCCGGGCCGGCCCCGGCCCGGCCCCGCAATCTGGGAAGGCCCCGGCCCCGTAATTTTGCTAATGGCGCAACCCTAGGTACCAGGGGCCCGTTGCATAAAACTTATTACTAATAAATTATTAGTGATTAGTTGATTAGTGTAGCAGTTTTACTGATAATAACTAAAGTTAGGAACGAGCAACAGAGATATTTTATACGTCGTTTTATAGTTTCTGAAATGATCTAACAAACTGTGCGGTCAAAATTCGCATGCAATTAATGTCTGGGCTAAGCCAGCAGAATAATCCTAAAAATTCACGATATTGTTGGTATTTGTGATCAGAATGATTGAGTAGGCAGACATTTCTGAAATTCTTCGCAAATTTTGGATGAGTCACATCACTTCCATCAAAATAATAGCGAAGACAACAAAATCTGTTGATTCTATCAGTAGTTTTGGTCGTTTTTACTGCTACACTAATCAACTAATCACTAATAATTTATTAGTAATAAGTTTTATGCAACGGGCCCCAGAGCTTGACATTAACTATTGCCCTCTTTAAAAAGAAAGCGAACTCGCATCTTAGAAATATCAAACATATATACCTTACTACAAAGTCAATAATAAAACTTTCCTCGACCAATTTCAAACCGTCCAATAAAATTTGCTCATAAATTCAACAGTATAGGCTCAACTCAATTTATTCAATAAATTAACAGTAGTAAAATATGTTAATTTCCGTCAGTTAGAATTTATGTTTTCGTGTTTTGAAATGTTACTTTCATATTTTCCAGCTTATTTCTTAACAACATTATTCAATTTTAGTTATGCTATGTTACCTCCGTCACCTTTTGCACCTTTCAGCCGTAGTACTTGACGAGTTCTGTTATGCTTACTGTCTCTACGAAAATATGTTGTGCTAAAATTTTTACAAGTCACGTCGTAATAAAGTTTATTGTAGTGTGTTCTTTATTAATGTCTTTAAGATTTCTTTTGCAATGGCTTCTAAATAACTAATATGTTTAAAAATCTATCGGATTCTTCTGAAAATTAACATTGAGTAAATATAAATAAATGTATTATATATTGTTGAATGAGAATAGTTTTCTGTCTTGTCTGCAGAATTTATCTGGTTCCTGCTTTCTGAGTATCAAAAATAATTTTAAGGAAAAGTAGTAAAATTTGTTAATTTCATTCTCTTAAAATTTTATTTTCATGCTTTTGTGTTTTAATCATTGAAATATTAGAGAAATGTCAATTGTGAAAATATTAGAAAGAAATGTCCGATTTTTACCCATTGTTAGCAATTTTCAAAAGTATATATGCGTTTATTATGAGCCAAATATTCTAAACTAATTTTTAAGCGATATTATGTCTTATTAGAACCCATTTCCCTAAAATTATGCTAAAACTTTTTTAATCCATGTCTTTTATCTTGTCAAAACTATACGTATATATTCACTTAGCGAAATAATTGTTTAATCTAACAAATGTATGTGTGCACTCGGACTTCTTGTATATATTACGTACGTATACGTATACTTGTAATTCACCACACTAGTGACACTTTTTGAGGCGACTGGCGGCGAAACTATTTTTCACTTATTTTGTACAAGATTTTTCCAAAGCGTTCTAAAAACTTAGTTCTACACTTCTCCGCTGATGAGCCGCAAGTGTTTGAACCAAGTTTGGCAGAGGTCGCATGCACTACTAATATAGGAATTTTATGTTTTTGTTTGCATATAATGTAAAGGAAAAATTTTTGCACGAGCACGAGGGTGTATTTTATTTAAATATTTCTAATTTTGAAAGGATTTCTATTTTTGTCTATTTTATTCCTGAAATAATTTCCCAAAAGGGAAAATAATGGTACGTAACCTAAAGCCGTGGTTACACTTGACAGTCTTGTGACAACACGTTGTCACAACGGCCGTTGCTAAATTGTCACGACGTTGTTCGTGTAACCAGTAACAACACGTTGTGACAACTGGTGACAACGCGTTGGGACCATGCCCGATTTCGTTGTGACAACGCAATAGTAAACATAGCGTTGGTTCAACAGCAAGTGTGCGTTGTCACGACCGGTTGTCACATGTAACCACTAGTTGTCACGACTGACGACTATGGGAGACACCTGCCGTTGTCACAACGCGTTGTCACAAGATTGTCAAGTGTAATCACGGCTTAACTTGTTTCTATCATTATAATATTGGTCCCCCTCCACTTTTAAAACCCTACAAAAATGCCCGGCGGCCGGATTGGCGGCATTGTGGGCCGGTGTCGTATAATATTTTTCCCCCCGTGATATTTTTCCCCCCTATAGGGTATAATATTTTTCCCCCCGTGATATTTCCCCCCCCCCCCTTTCAGCTATAATATTTTCCCCCCTCTAAATAAAACCCAGCCAAATGATGCAGCAAATTTAACAGGGTCAAAACAGCAACTTTGTTGAAATGTTGGTAAATTGCAAGTAAAATGCTGCAAACAATTTTACAAGTTAATTTTAGCTATTATTTAATTGTTTAATTAATGTTAATTTGCATGTTAAAAAGAAATTATTTTTGCACTTGTTTTTAACACTGTTTAAAAGTGTAAAAAACTGGTAGTTTTTGATTAGTTTGTTAGTATGTTTTGTTAAGAAATTAATTAATTAAGTTCGGATCTTTAACAGGCTTTTTACCGTTTTTACAAAAGTTTTGTAAAATCAGCAACGCTTTTTTACTATTTTAATGCATTTTTACAGCACTGTTTCTTATTTTTCACACTTGTCACCGTTGAATATTCAATAAATTTCCCTCACCGCAAATTATAAACAACTGTTGTTTTTAGTAAGGCTGTATCCTTGAAACTTCTGATTTTTGAAGATGGAATATTTTGATCCTTCCATCTAAAAAAATCTTAAAATACAGCTTTCTATTTGTTCCGAACCAAAATGACATTTTGTTTTTAGTTTATTCTTTCTAGTTGTTTTCAAACACTGTTCATCACATCACAGGATGATCCTTAAAAATTTAAATTTATTTGGAGAAAATTTTACCATTGTAAATTACTATGTATTATAAATTATGAACTGTATATTACAAAATTACAATGTGTAGTTTAATTAAAGAAATAATAAAATTACTATCATTAATATTAGTAAAATTGCTTTAATTTATAATTTGTATAAATATACAGTTATCGTTAATAGTAAAATTTTCTCCAAGTAAATTTAAATTTTTAAGGATCATCCTGTGATGTGATGAACAGAGTTTGAAAACAACTAGAAAGAATAAACTAAAAACAAAATTTCATTTTGGTTCGGAACAAATAGAAAGCTATATTTTAAGATTTTTTTAGATGGAAGGATCAAAATATTCCATCTTCAAAAATCAGAAGTTTCAAGGATACAGCCTTACTAAAAACAACAGTTGTTTATAATTTGCGGTGAGGGAAATTTATTGAATATTCAACGGTGACAAGTGTGAAAAATAAGAAACAGTGCTGTAAAAATGCATTAAAATAGTAAAAAAGCGTTGCTGATTTTACAAAACTTTTGTAAAAACGGTAAAAAGCCTGTTAAAGATCCGAACTTAATTAATTAATTTATTAACAAAACAATTACTAACAAACTAATCAAAAACTACCAGTTTTTTACACTTTTAAACAGTGTTAAAAACAAGTGCAAAAATAATTTCTTCTTAACATGCAAATTAACATTAATTAAACAATTAAATAATAACTAAAATTAACTTGTAAAATTGTTTGCAGCATTTTACTTGCAATTTACCAACATTTCAACAAAGTTGCTGTTTTGACCCTGTTAAATTTGCTGCATCATTTGGCTGGGTTTTATTTAGAGGGGGGAAAAATATTATAGCTGAAAGGGGGGAAAAATATCACGGGGGGAAAAATATTATACCCTATAGGGGGGGAAAATATCACGGGGGGAAAAATATTATACGACACCGGCCGGGTTTTACTCGGCCGACCAACTGCTAGATAGATCTACTTTGGTTCTACTGTCAGCTGCATAAAATAAATGCTGGCGACGATTCAGTCTACCAGATTATATCCCCTAATGAGCTAGAGCTTGTACATACTGGTACAGATTTAACTGAGCAATCTTGCAGCAATATACAAAGCTTAATCATTGAAAATGCGGTAATATTTCAATGCCTTGATGTGATTAAGTTAGGTACTGACAAGAGTTTATAATACCAAGAGTGGGAGGCTTGGCCCTTCCTAATGGAGATGGCCTGCGAGATGCTCGGCACATTAAGATCGAAATCGCGGGGGGTGGACCGCTTACCATTGTTCAGCATGTGTTTATATGCGAAACGCATTTGATTGGCTAATCGCCTACCTTAAGGTGGTGATTCCCTTTGGTCACATAAAGTTTGCACCATTATTACTCATTCATTACTTGGAGTTAAGAAGCCATTTTTACATCAAAATGCAGCGTTACATTTGCTCTTTCTAATGAATACAACGAAACTAGCTTTAGTTCTTGGAAATTATTTTACTGCATTTTCGAAATAATTTAATTTTCCAGATTTTTTGCAGACTAAAGTAAATTTTTTCGTGAGGCATCGGCCACATCATTCGATTCCACTAGCAAATAGCTGGGGACCCTTTTTTAATTATTATGAAACCGCTCTTCGTTGTAAAGAAATTAGCTAAAATGTATGCGCAACCTGGATTTTGCCTACTTTTCCCAACTTTGGCAAGCGACAACTGTAGCTAGAAAGAAGCAGTCGGGACAACTAAAAAAGGGTCCCTGGGTATTTTAGTGTAGAACACGTCCAGTAAGTGGCAACCATCTAGCTTGCATAGTAAATGCTCCACAATCGCTGGAAGAAATTTGGTCATGTTTTTGCAAAAACTACATTTTCTATGATAGCAGCGCACGGGGTAGCAGTTAGAAGATTATACTGTCACGGATAATCGGTCTCGACGAGACCTTCAAATGGACACCCGTAGCTCAATTTTGCGGCCTACGTAGCGCAAGAAATGGCGGATTATTTGATTTCTGCAAAAATGACAAGTTTTCAAAGCCAAAATAGGAAAATCGACTATATCTCACGATAGAGAAAAGCTAGAAAGGTACTTCAAAAAGCAAAAATGTAGAGCTCAACAAGATCTTTCGAATGAATATAATCATAGCTGTACAGCAACTGCCTAACTGTCAAAAATTGACAAAAACCACCCTGAACGGAGACGTCGAATTTTTGAAGCGGGATTGCGCGGAGGGTGTTAGAATGCTAAAAGAACTTATTTTGGAAAGTTTCATCAAATTTCATCTTGATTTAAACTGTCAATCAACAATATGTGCCCAAAAGGAATCACCACCTTAAGTCAAATTTACGTGTATAAGCGGACCCCCCCGAGATCTCAGGGGATCTCAGGTGTGTTTATATGCAGTCGAACTGAAAACCTCAGCTACCGTAATCCTCATCAGTGCTTTTCAGTTCGACTGCATACGCATAAACACTCACTTAACAACGCTAAGCGGGACCCCCCCCCCCGAGATCTCGGGGGGGCCCACTTATACACATAAATTTGACATAAGGTAGGCGATTAGCCAATCAGATGCGTTTTAGTTCAAACGCATATAAACACATGCTGAACAATGGTAAGTGGTACCACCCCGAGATTTCGGCCTTAATGTGCTGAGCATCTCGCAGGTCATTTCCATTAGGAAGGGCCAAGCTTCCCACTCTTGGTATTATAAACTCTTGGTACTGGTGATCGAGTTTTGTGTAGTCAATGTGTGTAGAACGCTCAGGAATTCTTGTATTTTTCAGAAAAGTGCTCCTGTGCGGTCAGTCCACATTTCCTTAGTTTGAGGCAGAACAGGGTCTTGCGGGTACATACATACTGCTTATTTTTTCCACTATAGAGTTTGTAATGTTTGTAACAATTTATCAGAAGAACTTGTCAGCATTTCAGCACTTGACTCATTTAAAAGGAAGATAATCGAAAATAAAAAACTGTTAATTCCATTTGTTCGGGGTTGAACAGCTTTCTGACTTTAGGGTTGTACTGGTAAGGGTTTCTCCGGGCCGGGCTGGGACGGGCTCACCCGAAGTATTTAGAAAGTGCAACCGGTCTACGCGCATTGGAAAGTGCAACCTGTGTCACGCTCGTTGATTTGGAAAGTGCAACCGGTCTACGCGCATTGGAATGTGCAACCTGTCTACGCTCGTTGACTTGGAAAAAAGCAATACAAGGACTATAAGTAAACTCAGAGATTAGCCGTACTAAATGGACTTGACAATGCACAGGAATATAGGTATTTAGTCAGTTATTTAAACGATCACAATTCGGTATAAACTACATGGTTTTAGGAACGTCCTTCAAGCAGGGAACAGAAATATAAGCGACTCCTATTCCTTCCTTCCCGGTTTGAACGGGAATTTAAGCAAGAAATTTTTTGACACAAATACAAAAATTTTCGGTTGATTATAGTGTTGCCCATCTTTTCAGTTTATAAGGATAAGACTTTTGTACTGTTTCCTGAAGTTCTACTTCTGCCGGCATTTTAATGCTTGCTCAAATGTTGTGACAATATTATATATGCTTACTTACAGATGCCATATATAGTAGATGCGCCCAATCTGCGTCACCTTTTGTCTACGCAAAATGAGTGGTCACTTTGAAAATCTGTAACTTTCGAATGGCGAAATTTCATAACATAAAACTTTACAGAAGTATCAAGTACCTCTTCTTCTACATTTCTGTAAAATTTGACGTATTAGGTAAAGTCAATCGTAAGTTATAGCCATTTTTATGCTAAAAAATGCAGTTTTTCGCTGTGAGAAGTTCATTCCCTAAAGTGCGTCGGACGTGTCCTAAAGTGCGTCATTTCAAAGTTCCTATGATTTGCATTAGAAAACCAAACTTTGAGATGCAATAACACCTGTTTCCGACAATTTTATGCTACGAAAATTTTTTATATGGTAGTTGGCTTGTTCATAAGCAATATATATCAAAATCAGCAAAATCTGTGATGTTAAAATGCTAGTACTATGTTATTTCAAGCGAATTTGAGTTGCAAATTAAGCTTTGACAATTTATAAATTGTAATTTTATGATTTAAAGCCCGAAACAACGACTTTTACTAAAAAATAAAATGCCATAAAAACAGAAAATTTGGTATCAGATTGCTCAGAATTATTCCGAGGATTGTGTTTTTGCACTTATTTTTGTCTTTGGTTAAGTTATGGAGCCAGTATTTGCATTTATTTGAAGCAAATTTACACGTAAAAGATACGAACGCACATTTGGGATATTTTCGCAAAAAGTTAATTTAGAGCGACGCACTTTAGGCACTGATCAGTGGTTCCAGTAAAATCGCAATTTCTCAGTTCTAGTACGGCGAAATCAGGAATTGTTTATATTTTTGGAATCAGCAGATTCTAACGAACAATTTGATAGCTGACACTTTAAACGTTGTTAGGTATTAAGGTTGTTAGGTGCATAAAACTGAATTTGGGACATTGCTTAAACTTTGGCGGACAACGGGTGTTTTATTCAAAATATATTGAATTTTGTAGTATTGTGCACGGTCACAAAATTTTTAGGAATTATTTTTTACACCAGTGCATAGAGCTTGAATAGACCTGCTCAGAAATGTAAAAACTTTAGGATATCTTCCATTCTGTAGTGCGCCAGATAACTTTAAACGGCTGAGTGACGCACTTTGGGGTATGACGCACATTGGGCGAATCTACTATATTACAGGTACACACACGCGTGTTGGGCCTGTAGTTTTCAACTAAATAAATACGCACAAGCTTTATGTTTTGAAGTATATATTAATAAAAACCAACGTTCTGTACACCAACGGTGAAATATTAAGGGAAAGCGGGGTTAAAGCTTAAAATATTGCGCGGATTTTTGACCATGATCCCATAGAATATTTCCACACATTCCTTAACTTCCTGTAGGAAAAATTAAGCTGTGTCTATATACTCAATATGTTTTTTGCTGGTGACTTAGCATATATAGGCACTCGTCGGAGGCCCCTCAATGCTGCCTCGCCGTTGACCGTATGCGGACAAGAGACGGAGAGACCACGTCTAAATTGATTCTTTAATATATCAGCGTTTGTCCACTACATTACAGACACAAAAAGGTCTACAAAGCTAGAAACAGTTTTAAAACATTTCAACCTGGAAAGTACCTCATTTCACTGAAGGGGATACAGGAAGCTTTCCTATCTCATTTTAATTGACCTTAAAAGCCACAATCCTACTTAAGATTGATGGATGTTAAACCACTAGCTTAATTTATACCATGACATGCAACGGGGAAGTCGTACTCAAAGTCTAAACCTTAGTTGATAGACACCAGTTGACTCGACATGTCACAGGGGATTGCTCTAGTGTTATCTGAATCTTAATATCTCAACCTAGCAGATGCATCTCTAAAGACAAGAATCTTTCGAAGCTTCATTAGTGCGCATTGTTTTAGGAACAAGAAACGTCAACGTGGGAATAGAATTTCAATTTCGACAATATACTAAAATTCTGACACTTTGCAAAACAAAATATAGTCCAGTCAATACAAAGCCTACCAATGGTCGGAAATACTGATAAATTAATGAATTTTTCTGCATAATGTGAAATACCGCAATAACAGAACAGAATATTAAGTTTTCCCCCTTTTCATGAAAAATTCCTGAAAAATTCAATTTCATTGATGAAACTGTAAGGAGTTTGAAAATGTCACAGACTGCAGACATTATATCACCTTTTTGTTTCATGTATCTACAAAACAAAGACTTATGAGTTCCTAAACCTACTGTACTATTGCCACAGAATTTAACAGGAACTGACTAAGAAAATGGCCTCATAAAAGATCAACCTCGTGCTGGAAACACGAGAATGCTACAAAACTTCAACAAAGAGAGACATAAATCTTGTTAGATGGTGTTTAGGTAATTTTACTATGAGTGAAGTGCAACCGCAAACTACTGAGCCAGTGATGGAACCGGGTCACTTAGGCTTGACCAGGTGACCCGGTGACCCGGTTGAGCCCTGACCCGATGACCCGGTTTTCCAGAAAATTCAAAAAACTGCCAAAAATTTGATTTTGCCCTCAAAACGCTAAAGTTTTGACTTCTAGTGTTCCAGAATAACTATGAGTCTATGTTTCTCCAGGCTTTAAAAAGTATTTAATAGTAGCTGTAGCATTTTCTAAACTTATGCAGAAATGAGTTGACAAAAACAATAATTTATCCGTCTGCTAAATTTTGCAGTCTAAAATATGAGTACTTGTTCAAAAATGCGGAGAAGGAGTCCTTTAAAAATTTGGTTTTATTAACTAAATTAAATGATTAACTTACTTTCAACATTTACCTTGGTTGCAAAAACAGTCTGAAAACCATATGATATATAGTTTTATTTAAATTTATGATTTATGCAACTGCAACAATCATGAACCGATAAAGCTAAACAATATTCTGCCAGATATAGACAGATTCAAATAGCCTCAAGCTGCGAAAATACTCAAGACAAAAATATAAGAAATGAACACATTAATATTGCACATCGAGCAAAAATTTGACCTAAAATTTTAGCTTGGTAAGCCAAACATTTGTAAAATTTGAATTAAATTCAGAAATCCGGGTCAAGACCGGGTCGAAGCTCTTGACCCGGTGACCCGGTGACCCGGTACCATCTCTGTACTGAGCTGAATAAGAGTTTGCTTTCGACCTATTCTAATAGCTTGAAAGTGCGATTTTGCAACGATTTGTAACAATTTTTCAATCGAAACTTTACATGTGTAATCAGACAGTAGAAACTAAAACAAGATTTTGCTTATTTAAGTACTCTATAGCATGTATCGAGCAAAATTAACGGGAGGTATGATTTGATCCAGCGCTGGAGGGGGATGGCTGCAAATTTTTTGCAGCTCTATAAAAATTTCGAATTATTTATTCGAAATTTGCAGCCATCCCCTGAAGGCTCCAGCAACCGAACAACAGTAGCCACAACAACAACAACCACAAGAACAACAACAACAACAATAACACCAACAACAACAGCAGCAACAACGACAACAGCAGCACCAACACCAGCAACTACAACTGCCACAACAGCAACAACACCCATCCAGGAGCCCCCTCGCTCGCCAGGGGTTACCAGGCGAGTGGTAAGAAAAAGCTCAAAGTATGTTAGTTTGATTTGTTTTTATTAAAGACAAGGCTTGGGGGGTGAAAAAGGTCCCCCCGGGTCTCTGTCTTACTAAAATTTGTTTAAATATTAAACTAGTCATGTAAAGCTGTACGCACACACAAGGCTGATCAGATTGAGAGAATGTACCATCTGCATCAATCGGCCGCAAACATGAGACTTTGGATCCTAAGGATCCGTCGACAAAATTTCAATGTTTTGTTTTTCAAACGGGCCAGCTGGCACCGGACTTTAGCAATCCCCCCTTCCCGCCTATGTCAATTAATTGTCCGAGAGTTAAGGGGCGGCCGCCTTCGGGTGGAGCTGCCGAGGTGCGTTCATCACATAGACGGTGATGGACAAATCTCCAGCCTTGGTAAACGCCTCGGGTAATTGTGAAGACAATTATTCGGTGTCAGCCAATCACCCTTCCCCAACAGTCAAAATTTAAAATTATCGTGGCTGACACTACTCCTAACAGGTGCACATCCAACTGGAGTGGGGCGTACGAAAAAAAAAAACTAAAACAACCACATCGCTGCAGTTTAAATTACCATAGATATTTGCTTGCACAGTGAAGGCATAATGTGATACTTTGTCACAAGGAAACCTGATTAGGTTCCATCTGAAGCTACGAAGCTCTATCCAGTATCTTCTAACTAAATGCAGATCCTAATCATTATCTTCGGTTTAGATGTTTGTCCAAATTTGTTAAGGTAACGTATAAAGTTTAAAGAAAAAACTCGGGTTTTCGAAACAATTTACAATCGTTTCAATCAAAGCATCCGAACCGATTTAAGCTCCCGCCCTTGCGTAACCTCGAAATAACATCTACTTAGAGGAAGCATATCCACCTCATAATCGAAAAAGAAGGCCTAACAACTGTCACAATGAATCAAGCAAGTTAGCACTTTGGAGATTTTGAACATTGGAGGAATGTATCAGGCAAGACTAGGCCAACAGTTAACAGACCCAACATTTATTTTATCGAGAACGCGAACCCAGAAAGTGGTGTCTGTCTACTGAAAAAATATAGCAAAAAATTATTTTCAGGAGCAGGTCTGTATTATATATAAAGCATTTTTTGTTGGAAGAGATAGCTTAAGCTGACTGACCTAGAAACCGCTGATTGAAGAGGAGGAAAACCAGGAACTTAATAGCATATTTTCTCCAGGTTGTTGAATTTAGTCAAAAAGACCTTCAATAATTTCTAGCTCTATGGTTCTATTAACTACTTTATGTTATAAAGACACAAAACTGTTACTTGCATCTCCTGAGACTAGCAAACCTTGAGCACACGTGAGGAACCGTCGCCCTTAGGTATTACATCATAAATTTTAGAGTAATTTCTTTCATTATATGAATGCTCTAAACTGGAACAGAGGCTTAGACGTACGATACACAAGATCATACCTCAGTCAGATCCGTAACTAACCTGCACTTTTAATGAAACTCAAAGACCTCAAGAAATTCATATCTGTGGGTTGTTCAACTTAATTAGGTTTATAGCTACAGTCTTGAAAACACTGTTTTTTATAAAACTTAGTCACTGGCCGTATTGCTTTCGTTTTTTATTGACGACGACGGCTGTAAGTTATGTTGTGTTCACCCGAGCAAGAGTAAGTATTAATTTCAAGAATAAGACTGAGTAAAACAGGAAGTCAGTGAAAAGAATGGAACAATTGTTTTTGTCAGAGATATCTATGATGTTTCTGTGAAAAGATGTCATTTTAAGAACAAGATCGACAGCTAAAAGTTAGCAACAAAGTTGAAATGATGAGGCATTGACCTACTGTCAATAATGAAATCTCAATAATATTAAACTGAGACAGAAAAAAGCAATGTATCTGTATATGTCGTTGTCCTGTAACGAAATCCCATAGGACTGATTCAAGGAAAAACGAATCTCGTTACTCAGAGAAAAAATTCTGGTGAGAGTAATTTAAATGTAAAAAGTGGGAGTAAATTTCAAGGTAAAAATGTAAAAGGTAGAAATGTTTACGGAGCAGGGATCTCAAAATTCCGCACCGGTTGCAAAGTTCTAATGGATAGAAATAATTTCTGGTTGCCTCGACTCGAAGTTTTGTTTTCAACTTTATGCGTGATTCTCTTTCTGCTTAAGCTACATATAGTTTCGACTCAGTCTGACGTCGACATATGAAATATATTAATTGCCACATTATTCTTCCGAATGGAAACTTCCAGAATCAACTGGTAGAATACTACTACAGTCTTAGACATTAGCGTTGTTTGTTAACTCTCATTTGCATTCTAAGCGATCCAATTCAGTAGATTTCAGAAAGAACAATAGCCATAATGAAGATCATAGTAGATTAGTCAATATATTATAAGCATCACTCCCCTGCTACAAGCGATAAGCTATGCTCTTACATGTGCGTTGAAATTTCTTTAGACTCTAGTGCGCCTCGAGTACCATCATCCACAACGTTTAAGATGTCTCGTTTAGACGGTAATGGGCATTATGCTGAGCCCACTTCCTGAAATAACATGCATAAGAAGAAGATGCTAAGCTAATACGCCAAAAACTACCGATTACATAGCGCATTCACATGGTCAACAAAAATGTGGAGTAGTTCAATCAAAGCATACCTAAGCGAAACAAAGCTGCCAAACATAACCGCCAAACATCCTAAACAAAACACGAAACAATACCAACAGACGCAGTGAAGCCTAAATACGGATCGCCAAGAGGCATACAGATCCTTCCTGAAGGATGTGCACCATCGCCTTTGGATTTGAACTATGCCCCTCTTGACCACAGACCGGCTGTCCCTGGCCATAGACTATGCGTGAAAAATACATCTGAATTAAACCTACGCTACTAACAGATTCTGAAAACGCAGACTGAAAGAAATAATCCTAAAGTGCAAGTGGAAAAAGCTGATCGGCACGAGCAGCGTGCATAAGAATAAACCTAAAAAATCCATATTACGCAATTTATTAGTCCGCAAGGAAACTTCAGGTAAAAAGATTCGCACAAAACGAATTAATAAAAATATCACACATATTTCTCAAAATGAACTCGTGTCTTTACACACTAGGTCAAAAAAGGAAATTTACAAGATAATCATATCAATATCATGGAACAGTGTCAAAAGAATAGCTATACAAAACGAACAATTCAAAAATCATGTACTGTATGAATTCATTAAGGACATCGCAGAATTCAGAACAGTAATAATGACAATAAACAAATGTAATAAAAATAAAAATAAAGAAAATATGGTTATAAAATTTAACAAACAAATAGATGGTATAAAATTTAAAGAAGTTTTCGAAACATGCAAAGACGTATGGCCATATCCTGATACCAAGACGCAAGCACATAGTCCACGCATCTTCTTTTCATATGACAAGCCAATTGCTAGCTTCATATTAAATTATCGCGCAACGGTAGCAAACTTAAAATGCAACGACTTCCTGGAAAATTTTCATCAAAATGGATTTACATGTAACTGCTTAAACTCTCCCTACAAGGAACCTATCCATAATCATGTAATCACTTCAAATTGCGATGTAGTGGAAAACCATCAAATTAGGCAACTACTAAATTATGGCCAAAAGTACAGGATCAACAGCCAAATTCGACCAAAGGATACTCTAATAAACATTGATACTGGTTTAATTAAATATATAACTAAACTACATACATAAAAAATACAAATGGGACATAGACAAACTGAGGGACTGGGCAATCTATGTAAGTGAAACTATTAAGAAAAGAGTTACTACCATTCATATACCAAATGCTCAAATCAAACTTCAACGTACACGAACTGAAACACAAAATAAACCAATTAAGTAAACATTTTGTATTCACTTTAACTGATAAGGCACCTCAAAACTTTTCCATCATTTGCAAACAATTTTATGTATATTTTATGCTAAAAGAAGTAGGAATGGTTGATAATACAAACAACAACAATACATACATAGTGGAAAACAACAAAACAAAGCAAGAAATATTGTCCAATATGATAGCGTATAACAATTTCATGTACATAATATCTAAGCTTCACAAAAAGCCTATAAAATTCAGAACTATAATAGCCAGTAAATATGCAACCACAATGTACCTATCAAAAATACTGGACAAAATACTCAAGATAGTATTATCCAAAAGACAAAAACTCTGCGAAATATATAAAACTACATATAAATGTAACTCTTTCTGGATAATTAACAATAACAAACCTATCCCTGATACCTTAGCATATTTAAACAAAAAGAAAGCAGCAAAAACAATAAATACTTTTGACTTCACCACACTATACACTACTCTAGAACACAGAACTAAACACAGCAGTTACTGAGCTAATAAAGGACACCTTACATTCTAAACTGCATATAAGAAATAATAAAATATACTGGGGTAACGGAGAACCTAAATTCACTACTATAAACCCACAAGATGTGATAGATATGTGCAGGTATTTAATAGATAACACATACTTCATGCTCGGAGATCTCATATTTAAACAACAAACAGGAATACCCATGGGAACAAACGCAGCACCAACCTTAGCCAATATAACATAATACACAATTTCGAATACAAATTCGTTACAAATGAAAACAACTTAGCAATAAATGAATATTTAGAGAATACATTCTGATACATAGACGATCTAACCACGGTAGATGATAAAAATGTTCTTGAATTAAACTATAAATACATTTATCCTGCTGAATTAGTGCTAAATAAAGTAAATGAACAAA
>JASAND010007161.1:0-14481 GCA_030248195.1 Trissonchulus latispiculum | reverse complement strand
TACATTTGAGGAAGCCAACGTCAAGGATAATTGGATTAGTATGAATAATTGTGTGACAGGAGGAACGGTTTCTCTGAAATTCTACTTTATGGACGTATATTCCGTTGTTAATATTCGTATAGAGATTTGAATAAACTGAAAGTTTCAGGATGACGACAGGCTAATGTTTTACCTGGAATGACGTGGAAGATCTCGTGGCTTTTGCAATATCTTTGAAAGGAACACATTTTTGTGAATTGTTGTTTTCGTTTATTTAGAGGTTCAGGGATGGATATTCGTGTTTGCAGGACTTATTTGTTTCATTCCTGGTGGTAGGTTTAATCATTTTATGTTGTTTGTATGTATAGCTAGCTTGCAAGTTTAAAATTCGCTCAACTGTTTTGGTATTTTCAACAAACAATCGTGGCGCCGTAGGAAGTGCATCCAGAAGCTGTAGCCACAGCTTAGCTTCGTTTTTTGCGCTACCTATCTGCGAAAGTGGAGGGTACAGAGATCCTATAGTGTAATGGATATTTTTAAATCGAGTTTAATCTCTTATGTTTATGTCCCAAGTCAGTCCAGGTTTAACAACTTAACTCTGACTTGTGCCCGTGCGGCGGGCTTACAAAATTGCTCATGTACGTACCACAATTGACCTATTTGTAAAGTTTGATTTTCCGCCGGAATTCTCTTGAGGATCATTTTATACACTTGGGAAGCATTTTATCCACCGTTTATCATCGTATTGTCAGTAATATGTCAGATGTCTTGCCTACGATTTATGCGCATAGATACTATTTTCTAGCAAACCAGATGAATTTCTTAGTTTAGATGCGTTGAGATTTCTTCCTTCTAATAAACTGCAGTTTCTACATGCAATATGTGTATTTGTATATTATTTTATTTTAGCGTATCATGTTGTCTATGTTATTTGCACGATATGTGGAAAGAAAGGTTTCAGCTTTCGTCGTCTTCCTGCATTTTCTTAGTCACGAATATCATCCTGACCTGGCCATATTCTCTCTAGAGCTTTTGCCAAAAATGTATATACATACATATGTACTTTTAGCATGCATTGTTTGTATATTGCTGTGTGTATTGCAAAAGTGCCAGCTTCAACTGCCAGCCACAGCAATCTTTTTGACGCTAATTTTTTGCACACATTATCGTTGATCATTAGAATTAATTCGTCCATTGGCCAGAACGCATTTCGTGAGACATTCTATCTATGTTGTCCATGAAAGAGTCATCTCCGATTTTTCAGGTTTACCTACCCCTCTTATGTATTAGACAAGATTTGCCTGTTAAAAGTAATTGTCATAGAGTGCTCTAAAATAAGTCATATGCTAGCCGCTAGCAAAAATCTGTAGTAATGAGAAGTCATTTTGTCAGTATTTATTGTAATATTGTTCCGCTATTGTAAGTATCGTTTTAGGTTTAAGATTTATTCTGGTTAGCTGTCCAGTATGAAATAATTGTGCGTAAGTTTTTGCGTAAACTCACTATTTATTTTAACATGAAGTTTTTGTAGTATTTTTCTGATTTCAACATTTTTGTTTTTTACTGTTAACCATGTTCGTGTGTAGTACAACTTGTTTTTGTTTGTAAATATGCACGTATTTTGGTGCAGGAGCAGGTGTGCTAGACTACTTTAACCTGTATTTATTTCCTTCTATTTGCGGCATGCTATTATCTCTACAACACAAAATTTTCCAATGTTTCTTCTTTCTTATTTAAATGATCATATTGATATTTTTTTATATTTTATTTTTGAACGGGTGATCCTTTTCATAGCATTGTTTTGTTTGCCGAGTTTCAATGGTGCATCCTATTGTACCCGTATAGTAGAAGATATGCGTGTAAAGGCGTCTGCGCGGCCCCCTGGTGACAGTGTTAGCCTGGTGCCAGCTAATTAGCAGTTAGAGGTCCGTGAGGGGTAAGAAGGTTATAATCGTAAAGTACTCAGGTAGTACTACAAGTATTACCATGCTTTTGGTTCGAATTCGAAACTTCGAATTTTTGCACTAGGCGATAGTTACCGTGCGTTTGTTTTTTTTCTCGGTAAATAACCCTTTTTAGAAGTGCATTTTATGGCTGAGTGAGTGTTGCAACAATGCAGGAATTTTGGGCCATTACTATTATGTTGGTAAGCAATATCCCTCATGCTACCCTTTTTATGGTCATTTCGGCACCTGGCATGACTCCCTTGGTTCCTCGCCAAGGATCAAAGGAAAACTTACTAAAAAAGTTTTTTCAGCATTTTGGTTGGGAGGCATATAAATCTACTACGCTTGTTTCAATGGGCATATTGCCGAAACCGATGGAAGTGACCAGTGGTCGGTATGTGGAGCCTACTGACCGTAGGTCAAACCTCAACGCTTCCTGCTTTTCCTACTTTTTTCACCTCCTACTTTTTCCTACTTTTAGCTGAAAATTTTCTTCCCACTTTTTGAAAATCACTGCGTGCGAGGTATGCCCTAAAAACAGGGTTTTTCGGCGTTTTGGTTGGGGGTCATATATATTTAATCGACTACGCTCGTTTCGATGTTCACACTGCCAAACAGATGGAAGTGACTAGTGGTCAAACTCCTTAAAACAGTGTTTTTCGGAATTTTGATTGAGGGCATGTATAGTAAATCGACTACACTCGTTTCAATGGGCATATTGCCGAAATTGATAGAAGTGACCTGTGTTCAGGTCTATGGGGCCTACTAACCACTGGTCAAACACCTAAAACACGGGTTTTCGGCTCTTTGGCTGTACCCACGTAGTAGCCGTAGAAGTATTTCGACCCTGCCTATGGCACTGTTTAGTTAAACTCCTCATATCAGTAAACTAAGCCATTGCTGGAAAGGGATCGTTTAAAATGAAAGAAGGTCAAGAAATGAAAATTCTCCTCTTGAGCATGGCAAAGTAATATGTGTAATGGTGAGGTAGCAAAGCAAGAGCGGATTAGTCTTTAAAATGCTTAATATGGGGCTAGGTTCAAAACGAGAACAGGACCAGTTTGTGGGCGAATTAATATGGGCACAGCTTTGCCGAACAACCCATATAGAGCTATATAGCTATATATAGATAGCTTGATTTCACGCTTCGCCTTAGCTTTTGTCGCATAAAGAGCTATCAATCAATGTCAGTCAATAATAAAAATTTAAGCAGTTGAATACTCATTGAGCTGACTTAACTATGGGGGTGGGGGGTGGGGGACACCACTCACGGTTTTTTGTGTCAGGAGCATGTCTAGGCACAAATTTTCTTAGCTGGACACAAAAAATTTAGCTAGACACAAGCTAGACACAGCTAAACTTTTCATAGAGAAGTGTCCAGAAAAAATTCCTGAGCATCCCACATCTTTAAAAAGGCTCTAGCTTTTCTAAGGGGCTGCCGCCCCCCAGACCACCCGCTCTTATCCTTACATTTTTTCTCCTGGCGACCTATCTTAACTTGGTTAATCGTTCCGCTAGTATCTACCTACAGTACATTTCATGAAATCCAGGACTGGTGGCGTAATTTCCAAATTGGCGAAAACAGCAAAATGTCGCGAAGTATCACCGATTTTCGCCAAAGTTGGCGAAAACTCCGAACAAAGTTGGCGAAAAAACAAGAATTGTCGCCAATTGGCGAAAATTGCCATCGCTTCGCGATATTTCGCCAATTTGGAAATTACGCCACCAGTCCTGGATTTCATGAAATGTACTGTACGTACCCTTATTCTTAACATTTCTATTTTTACTTATTTTATTTAATATATTAGTATTTAACTTTATATAATAATTTCTTAGAAAATCCACCTATAGGGCGAAGTTTCTTTAGCAAACCCATGAAGTTAGTTCTATTTTGGCAGTTTAAATTTCGAGGTAACATTAACCATTATTTGTACAAAAATTGGCCAATATTAATTTCTTAGAAGGCTCGTTTTTAAAAAATTCTTCGGTTTCTGGCTCCGCCCCCAGACACCCCATTGTTCCTGTGGCTTGCGGCGTCAACAGGAAAAGATTCTCATCAGCGACCCTTGCAAAGTGCTAAAACTTTTTCAATCTGAAAGTAGTTTGACCAGCTTCTGCCTCATTTTGGTGTATGAATACGTTGGGGCCTTAAATATTTTTTATTTCAAAGAATGTTCAGTAAAAATTCCACGAAAGTCACGAAATAGAAAAATCTGTCAGCTGCTGGGGGGCGCTGCCCCCCAGACCCCCGAATAATTTTAGCGTTCCCCCTCTCGAATTTTTTTCTGACTACGCTAGTGCTCTGTACAATGGACAACTATATATACGTATATTCGCATAACAACAGATTTTATCCCTACACTAACGCGTTAAATACCACCTATATTTTTAGTTTCTGGACACAGCTTTGCTTAGCTGGACACAAGTCTTGACACAGTCCCGATTTTCAAAAAACCTGCACCACTCGGCAACCTTCCCCCATTCGAGGTTCCTCCATCAATTCGACCTCCCCCCATAACCCAAAAAATTGCCAAATTTCATCCCTTTTATCCTACATTTTCAAAAATTTTCCTGCTTCCCCTGAATTTTAACTAAATTTTCGTTATTTTAGCGTAAAAACACTTAAAATTAATCATTTTTAGCGAGTTTTTTAGGTTTTACAAAAAACGTGAAACTTCGCAAATTTTTTCAAAAGTATATATGCCTTCCCCATTTTTGGTGAGCCCTCCATAGCCTCCCACATACGTACATAAGTTTTGGCCTAAAAATAAGCCAAATTGAATGTAATTGTTTACGGGCACAGTTAGTCTAGCAAGGAATATTGTAGTAGCTGACAGATTTATTAAACTGATAAGGATTTAGATGACGCTGTTTTTAAATTCTAAATTCTACCCACCCAAGAATCATTAGAGATAAGCACATAAGACAGGAATATTTTATACTGAAACACTACAAATATATTCAACACTACAGATATTTGTAAATTATCATCATAGCAGCAACGAGAAGATATTTAAGGATGTGATGCTAAAGCTATTGGTTCAAGCCGGGAGGAAATAGAAATACCGTCGGAGAGTCCTAAAATTATTCTTGATGTATAAACAAACTTCTTAAAATGCACAGTATATAAATATCAAGGGTTTCTCAAAAAAAGTTTGACTCCATTAAGTCTCGTTTGTCTGAGCTGTAGTTTACTTGTGTACTGTAAACTAAATCTAATTTGCTTTTACAAACCGTGAGTATGGGTTAGCTGTGCCCATATTAATTCGCCCACAACCTGGTCCTGTTCTCTTTTTGAACCTGGCCCCATATTAAGTATTTTAAAGACATACTTCTCTTGCTTTTGCTACCTCACCGTCAGCCATATTACTTTTTCATGTTGCTGAGTAGTATTTTTATTTCCTGTAATATTATATATGTAATATATGAATTCATGACCATGACAGTTGCTGTGCTTTAATTTTAGTACGAACGAATGCTTTGTGAATCCTTAAGTGTAATGTTTGTAGTAGTAATCCGGGGTTTTTTTAATCTATCTACCCTCCTCCGCCCAAAAACACCTTCAAATTATCGCCTCAAAAATTTGTTCCCGTTTTGATACTTAGTACGTACCCAGTCTTGCCCTGAATTAATTGATCTGAGAAGTTTAAAATTTCAAACATTTCCTGGCTTCTCCGGGGATTCTTACTTTCAGATTAGATTTGCTGCGTATTCGATAAAAATCATCTTTTTTTAGAATCGAAAATAATATATATTTTATAATCATAATCGATATTTTTTTGATATATTTTGGCGCACCCAATATCTTCGGAGACCATCCAATGGAGCCCTATGAAAAGTTCTTTTCTATGGAATGGCATCGATAACTGCTTTTTGACGGTTGATTGTATCTTATTGTTCTGGGTTGGTTTTGTCTGTCGCGAACGCTCATAGTTTTGTATACACTTACGACTCTATCGTTGCTTTCAAAGCTGACTATTCGTTTTAGTTAACTCTAAAAAATATTATTAGATTGGTTTTTCTTCAGCTAAGTAAAAAGAGAGCTTCAAATTTCAACCTAGTCCAGCATTAGATGAATTCTCAGTTTTTATATTTCCATTTAATTAGTGTTATAATGTGTGTTTTTGGTTTTAAGTACGATTTTTCTTTGTTCAATAAACTACTATTTGCCATAGTACGTTGATGAGTATGACACTAAGCCTAGTCTCTATTATCAGAGCAAAAACTACATAATGCTCTGTTCGCTAACGGCTGACCCCAGGGACCCATCACTTCAAAGAACTTTGCACGCTATGTTTGTATTCTAAAGCTCGCAACAAACGTACATTGAACCAAGAGTACAAGTGACAAGGTATGACAAGCGTCACGCTCTATGTAGTGAATGCAAAAACTATGCTATGCGCGCTAACGGCTGACCCCCCTCCACGAATTGACCCCCCTCTCACACCTCCCCTACATGAGAACGTGGTCCAAACTGGTGTCGCTCACTGCTTTGCATAATTACACGTTGAAATTAATAGCGGCCCAATCTGGAGAGGGTGTTTAAGCATTTATGTTTAACACTTGCATGTAAAAAACATGCTATGCGAGTGAGTGATCCCCGTTTGGGACTACGTACCCGTATAGGGGCGGTGTGAGGGTCAATTCGTGGTGGGGCAGCCGATTGCACGCATAGCATAGTTTTTGCTCTGATAACAGAGACTAGGCTTAGTGTCATACTCTTATCATTCTGTACTCTTGCTATTTGTCACCTGTGATTTGGTGCCAATAGTGGGGTTAGTCGGAAATTCACGACAGCGCTCGTCAGAGGTCTTCTCAGTCGCCGTGTTAATTGTAGTCTATAATATGCGCCCTTGTGTGCTTAGAGGCTCTGGATAAAGGTTGCTGGAATTTTTCAAGGTCAGTCAAGGGTCCCTAGAATCGGACACCGTTTTAATGTATGGTTTTGAATGCCAATTTAAAACAAAGAGTGCATAAGAGTACGACAACGACTATGTGTTTTAAGCATATACGCTTATACCATGTCCCCAAATTGGGGCCCTATTAAGTTCAACGTGTAATTTTGTAAAGGAATGAGTGACCCCCGTTTAGGCCCTGTACCCAGGGGCGGTGTGACAAGGAGTTCGTTTGTGGAGGGGGTCAGCCGATAGCGCGCTTCGAATAGTTTTTGCCTTCACTGAATACAGTGTGACGGTGACGCTGCACTCTTAAAAAGACTCCTGTAGAAACTACAGGAATTCTTGTAGTTTTCTACAAAAGTGCTCCTGTGCGGTCAGTCACTAGCGGAGCTTCCTATATTTTCCACAAAAGTAACTTGTATTTTCTACCGGTCTCTCGAATTGTAAAAATTACAGGAATTTCCTGTAGAAAATACTAAGGAAACCTGTAGTTTTTATTACAGGAGTTTCCTGTTGAAAATACTGAAGAAGCCTGTAGTTTTGCTTGACTTTTTTGTCAATCCTAAATCAGATACCAAACCTGTAGTTTTTACTAGAGAAACCTGTAAATTATACTGGAGCGACCTGTTAATGGAAAAGGGGGGCAGGTGCAGGCAGAGTTGTCCTCGATTCGTTAAAAAGGGGGCTGGGCCGGCCCCCGGCCCCCCGAATTTTGGGGGCTGGGCCAGGGGCTGGGCCACTATTTTGGGGGCCAGCCCCGGGGGCCCGGCCCCTGGGGCCGTCCGGATGGACGGCCCCCAGTCGGCCCCCGGCTTAGTGAATGTGTGCTTTCTTAGGAAGAACAACTACAGACATTGTTTTTATTTCCTATCCTAAGAAAACCGTCTAATTACTAACAAAAATGAAGCAGTACAAACAAGCAACTCGGATAATGTTCTTGCCATTACAGACAGGTTAAACAAAAATTTAATCCAATCGCAAAACTGAACCAAGTCGTTAACCTGCAGTTGGCAAAGGCTGACTAAGACGAAGCAACTTCCGCAACTAAACCATGTTTGTTTCCTATGTGATTGTCCTTTACTCAGCTCAGCTAGAGATTACGGCACGACAGCAAGCTTAGGCTGTAGACTTCAGCCAGGCGTTCAAGACCATACTTATAGAAAAAGGTTGCAGAAACGTTGAGAAAACGTTGTGTATACATCGTTGTTATGCGTTGGAGTAAAGCGCAAGAAGGCGTGCAGACACATCAGGTATGTGTACTGGTGGAAATAGCAAATCGTTTATGCAGAAATGTCAAGCTTAGAATGGTTTGGGGGCCGGGGGCCGTTCCAGGGGCCGTCGTTGCGGACGGCCCCCGGGGCCGTTGTGGGGGCCGGCCCCCAAAATTGGGGGCTGGGCCACGGGCTGGCCCCCACTTTTAAGAAGGGGGCTGGGCCGGTTGGGGGCCGGCCCCCGGGGCCAGCCCCCCGGGGGCCGGCCCGAAGTCCAGCCCCCGAACAACTCTAGGTGCAGGGGGGCGGCCGCTCCCAAAATATTTTCGGCAGGGAGCGGCCGTTACAAAAAAATCACCTACTGGGTGTTGAAAGAGTGACAATTTCAAAATATTCAAAAATTTCAGTCTTCAGAAATTATGATCACTGGCCCCCTTATATACTCAGTTTGCGTTATCAGCGTATTGAGTACTTTCATACTATAAAACTACAGGTTTCATTTGTATTAAATACTAGTCTAACTTGTAATCCATTCTACCAAAGTATATCCGGTAAATACTACCAAGGAAGGACGACCTGTAGAAAGTTCAAGAGTTAACCCAGAGTTGGAAGTGGGTCGAAATTTCGTGACCCGCGGGTACCCGCGACCCGCGGACCCCTGACCCACGACCCGCGACCCACTGAGACTTTGGCGACCCACTTGACCCACTTCTTTAATTTGGACATTTTCACACAAGTACTCTTATAGCATGCATCGAGCAAAATTAACTTTATACACATGAACATAGTGAAATATTAAAACTTTCAAACAAGAATTTGGCAAGTTCAAAGCTAACTCCATTAGATTTTGTCTTCGTTTTCTGTAGTTCTGGGCAAGCTATGCTATCGCTAAAGTGTTGGACCTCGATCTGTCACTAGAGTCAGTATTTAGGCAACGTTTTGAAGATAAATTGCATTTGCTTGTAGCTATTTCATAAAAGTTCAGCCACCATTCTGGTTAATTTTTTACAGCTGCGTTTTGTCTACCGCAGGAGTATTTATATATTACTGTCAACTTCCAACTTGGATATGGTAGCAAATTATCATTTTATTGGTTTATATCATACACATTATTTATTAGTCCCAAGAGTACATAGTACAATCTAAATTCGGAATGATCATAACTCGTAGAACTACGTCGAAATTTTAAACTTGGCAAGTAAATATCTACTCGAAGTAGCAGTTTATCAAGCTCTGCAGGCTGTAGTAAGCTATCACCATTGTTTTTGCAGAAGCGGTTTGACAGTCAATCAGTGCCATTAAAGGCTTTCAGTGATAATAAAATATTTATGCCAATGAGTATGTCAGAGAAATATTTTTGACTGAAGATTCAAGTCAGATTGAATGGAAATAAACAATTTTATCATAAAAGCAATATTATAATATATAAACACATTCAAAAGGACCAAAAGTTAAAGAAAAATTGAAAATTTAACATAAATTGGAAAATTTCTGGTGAAATTATCCAAAAATTTAGCGAAAAAATGGTGTGAACAAAACTAACTCTTGACCCGCTCTGACCCGCGGGTACCCACTGACCTGAAAGTCGACCCGCGGGTACCCACGACCCGCGGGGTACCCGCGGGTACCCGCGGGTACCCACGACCCACTTCCAATTCTTCTGAGTTAACCTGTATTTTCTACAAAAGCTTTTGTATTTGTAATGAAAATGAATGTTTTGTCGCATGATTTTATTTGGTAAAGGAACAGTTTCGATTTAACACGGAATTTTACATCTTGGATTCTGCTGGAAATTGGGAAGGGAATGAAATCTACAATGGAATGAATGTGTCTGATTGCCATCTTAATTGTATTTTTTATGATTGCCATAGTTAAGACATGAATTTCGGGGAAAATTAATTGGAATGAAGTTTCAAATTTAAGTTGGGTTGTTTCGAGCTGGCAGTTAACTTTTACTAATTATGCTGTTGCGGGACAGCTAGGTAGAGGCCCGTTGGGTGCCGCCCCCAGGCGGATTGGCAGGTGTAGAACGACTGTCAATGATTAGTGCAGAGCACGGTCCACTCATTAATTTAAGTTAATTAAAGGGATTCTGCTATTACGGCCAAAACAACCCAACATGGTCAGGAAAAAAGGCCAGTGTTCGCTCACTGTACGTCGAAATGCAATCAAAGTTTGTTATATCTAAATAGATCAAGACCTGCTCTTGCGATTTATAAAAGAAAAACAACCTGTTCTGTGGTTCGTTCTAATTTTACAAGCCATTTTCAAACTTCATATGGATATTACAAAGTTACTTTCAGGTTTTGCCCATATCAGTGGTTTTCGCTTAATTACTCGTTAATTAACATAATTAATTAGTATAATTTTTATATCACTAAAACCAGCAAGCTTTGCTCTTTTAGAATATCCAAAAATATTTACCCTTTCTGTGGTTCGATTTCATTTTACAAGCTGACTTGAGAGCCACATACTGAAGCTCCAGTTGGCCTCCAGATTTGGTTTGTCACAGGGTTTCTAATCAAAGTTGCGTGTTAATTAACATCAATAATTAGGTTAAAACTTTTATAAATAAGATCAGCCAGTCCTCCTCTTTAAAACAAGCACAAAATAATTGGTGCTTCTGTGGTTCGATTTCATTTTACAAGCTGATTTGCAAGCCACCTACTGAAGTTTAGGTTGGCCTCCAGACTTGGATGGTCCTAGTGCTTCTAATTAAAGTTTCATATTAATTAACATCAATAAGTAGGTTAAAACTTTTATAAATCAAATCAGCAGTCCTTCCTCTTCAAAATAAGTACAAGATAATTGGTGCTTCTGTGGTTCGATTTTATTTTACAAGCTGATTTGTAAGCCACGTACTGAAGTTCAAGTAGGCCTCCAGACTTGGATGGTCCTAGTGGTTTTAATTAAAAGTTACACACTAATTAACATCAATAATGAGGTTAAAACTTTTATGAATGGACTCAGCAGGTCTTCCTCTTTAAAACAAGCACAAAATAATTAGTGCTTCTGTGGTTCGATTTTGCGTTATGCTTGATTTTCTGACCTAACCGGGAGAGCTCGGCTCGTCCCTCAAGTATTGTGATTATTAATAGTTTAAACTTCATTTTAAGTTTATTATTAAAGTTTATATTTAGTTAAGTTAATCCAGATTCTAGCTAATTAATTAATGAAAGTTAAGTTAATTAAGTTTAAACTTTAATTAATTTGGTTTTTATTGGTTTTAAAGCAAAAGGGAAGCTCGGCTTGCCCTTTCACTGAACTTAACTGGTTTTTGCTTAGCTAGTGTGGAATTTTTTTGAAGTTTTTCACTTTTGCAAAGTTTTGGTTTTGTAATTTAAGGGAAGACTTTTATGTCTTCCCTTATTGCCAATTTGGAGTAGCAGATGTGATACTTTTGTAACTGTAAAAGTTCTCCGCTCTTTGAGTCCAGCTCGGCTGAGACTCAAAGGCAAAAGAAAAAAAGAGGGGAACTGAAAGAAAGTTTTCTTTTTAATTCATGTCTTAGCTACTTAGTTGTTTGTACTTTGTATTGTGTATATTGTGTTTTGTAAGAGGCTCGTACCTATTAGTTTTAATTAATTTTACCTACCTAATCAGCAGTCTCAAGTCTTAGTTAAGGGGACCCTCTGGTCCAGGTTTTAATAAGGTATTGCGTCTTGTTTTTCTCTACGCGAGAAATTGACGTAGTGTCAATTTCTCGCCTGAGTGCGTTTGCCTTAAGTGTTATTCCTAATTTTATCTTTCTCTTAATTTTACAATAGGGGAAAGGGATTAGTTTAATTGCCCTTTCCCCGCTTGTGTAAACACTTCAGAGCCCGCCAAAAATCACGTTATGATTACAACTAATTTGACCCAATCAGAATCATTTAGTGCGCGCCTTTTTGCGCGGAGGACAATTTCGGCCAATCAGACGAATGATTGCCGAAATTGTCGTGATTGACAGGTAGACTTGTTTTGCACTTCAGTCTTACCTCGTCTTCCGAACCGTACGGCCGCTTTTGGCCTCTCCCTACACTCCCCCCTGTTTTCTTTACTATAGGGCGTCACTATGCCCAAATTCTCCCCCACCCCGGAACGGGGCTAGTGTATTAACACTAGCCCCTTGTCAACTTTTTTGGGTTTTAGACTAGGAGGGGGTTTAGGTTGACTTCCCACCTTAAGGTCTTCCCCCCTTTTCTTTTTCTCATACACTAGTTTTTTAAAGGCGATTTCCCTCTTTTTCTGGGAATCGCCTCTGAGACCTATTAAAGGACCTAGAGGTCCTCTTAAAAAATATCCCCCTGAGAATAATCCGTTAACTTAAATTATTTTATGCACTGTTATAAATGATTCTGATTTGTAATATCTGTTCAGATATTACCTGGGTCGCGTGGATTTTCGAAAGGAAATCCACTGAGAAGCTTGGACTTTTGGGAACTCTCCCAAAAGTCCCCAAATTTCAAACTTTAACTCAAATTTTCTTCAATTTAAACCACAGAACGCACTCTCAAATTTTTACACCATATCACGCGCTTTTCAAACTTTCAATCTCAGCTTCTTAGGGATTATTCCTGGACCCAGGAAATATCGTGTTAGGATCTTTCTCCGAAAGATCCTAACGGTTTTAACCCATTTGATTCAGGTTGAACCTAGCCCCGCCCTTCCTTGGATCACACGCCCGGACCTGTTACGATTCTGGATCTGCTGCCTTTCGATATTGCCGGTCCTGCTCTTACCAGTCTGAATTTCCGAGATTTTGGATCCCCGGTCTCGCCATTCTTCCGCCGCCGCCTGCGTAAGATTAATCCTGATTCCCTGGTCCTGTCTTTTGATCCAGATCCCTCTCTCAGTCTCTGGAATTCCCGGAGTCAAAGGTTCTTTGAAGAGTAACTTTGTTTCTTTCTGAATTGCCTACGGGATAAACAGTCTGCCAGGGCAGAGCGGGGTGCACATTCATCAGTTCAACTACAGGGTGATTTATCCGACACCCTTTCATCAGTTCTGTTAGCAAGGGTGATTTGTCCGACACCCATTTCCGGTCATCTAGTGCCTCTGCCGTGCACACCCGTTCCCCCTGGTTGAGGCTTGCTCCCTCGACCTAACCTCTGATCATCAAAGCTGTCCTTAGCGAACTTCCAGCCGCTTCACGGCCCTGAGGGTCTGTTGCAAGACCAATCAAACTTTCGGTTGTGGGCTGAGTTGGGGAATCCCCAAGGAAGAAGAAAGAAGAATAAAGTTTACTTTTGAACTCTCAAAAACAGTTATGCATTCTTTTGTTGTCGCCATTGTTTACTCTGTGCTTTCTTTTTAAATTTTGTTGAATCTAAATTCTGAACCTTTTGGGGAAATCTAAAAGCCCTTACACTTATTTCTGAAATTCGTGCGAATTATCCGTTGGCCGCTTCCTTAGGCAGGAAGTAGGATATTAGCGTCTGGTTGTCTGCCGAGTGGGCAGTCAGAACTAATATTTAGTGCCAGGGAAGGGTGGAAACTGTGCAAGCTTAACTGCATCCATTAAAATAAAAGCATATCGGACACCATAAGCAGATAGGCGGACCCCCTCGATATCTTAGTAGTTAGGGATTTAGTATAGTGAGCAGTTACCAGAAACCAGACTCGATATTAAAGACTAGTTCATTCTTAATTTTGTAGGTTTCGAGTTTTAATCTAAGTTCATATTCTTCCAGGCTTCTTCTGTAAAACTTTCACTGTAGGGACAGTTCGTAGGTCAGACTGCTGGTTAGGTCTGGGTTATCATCCTGGTCTACTTTTGCTTAGGTTTAATAAATAGGTACGAGCCTTAGGAATGAGTTGTTAGCTGTGTTTGTCTGTGCGTTTATTGAAGTTATTGGGTAATTCGTTTGCAGCTTAGTGATATCTTGTGCTCTGTGTATTATTCCAGTATTTAGTAATTGTTTGTTGTATTCTGTGTCAGTTTGGACTGTTGACGATTTTCGTGCTGTATCTAATTATCCACATTACCTACAGGCTGTATCTTATCATTTCTATTTCGTCTGCCTATAACTCTTGTACATTAAATCCTAAAATTTATAGGTTCTGTGGTTCCTTCTACTAGGGTCTTAGGATATAGATTAACTTTGATTAGAATCTTAGGTAGGACTTATCATTCTGGCATCCAGTCTTGTTTAGTAGTTAAGTTGGTTTGAAAGTTGTGGTAAGGAATTAAAGATTCCAGAAGGTGGGCATCTGCTGAACAGTTGCTCACGAGACTTGTACTGACCTTGAACGGAAAACTTAGCTTGGAGGTTCGAACTCACGGTCTAACGCGGACAAATCCCAGATTGGGTAGACCAAAACCAGGCTACTTGATCTGAAGGATCTAAGAGGTGACCCAGAGTCTCTCGCCTGTTCGCATCGCTGTTAGTGCTCAAAATCCAGTGCAGCTACTTTTGAGGCCTGAACAAATAAATTTATAAGTTTGATTTCACTGTAAGCACTACA